>CALNHX010004373.1:0-128933 GCA_940337035.1 Agriotes lineatus
ACAGGCAGCCATTTGCATTACTACCACACAAGAATAACGGAATCTCTTGGATAGAGAATTTTAAGAGCATTACGGCAATAACGGAATCACTCGGATAGAGAATTTTAAGAGCATTAATTATTATTAAATTCATATCTAAAGCATTCAATCGTACTGGAAATGCTTTTTCGTCGCTAATATCGGTTCCCAGTCATGTTTACTAACGCATGTTGGCATGTTACACCACTGAAGATCGACCAGCAGTACTAACTATGTTCTAACCATTATTTACAGCGCAGTAAAACGCCATGACCACTTACATACGTTTTCAGAAATATCTAGTAATTCACAGGCAGCCATTTGCATTACTACCACACAAGAATAACGGAATCTCTTGGATAGAGAATTTTAAGAGCATTACGGCAATAACGGAATCACTCGGATAGAGAATTTTAAGAGCATTAATTATTATTAAATTCATATCTAAAGCATTCAATCGTACTGGAAATGCTTTTTCGTCGCTAATATCGGTTCCCAGTCATGTTTACTAACGCATGTTGGCATGTTACACCACTGAAGATCGACCAGCAGTACTAACTATGTTCTAACCATTATTTACAGCGCAGTAAAACGCCATGACCACTTACATACGTTTTCAGAAATATCTAGTAATTCACAGGCAGCCATTTGCATTACTACCACACAAGAATAACGGAATCACTTGGATAGAGAATTTTAAGAGCATTACGGCAATAACGGAATCACTCGGATAGAGAATTTTAAGAGCATTAATTATTATTAAATTCATATCTAAAGCATTCAATCGTACTGGAAATGCTTTTTCGTCGCTAATATCGGTTCCCAATCATGTTTACTACCGCATGTTGGCATGTTACACCACTGAAGATTGACCAGCAGTACTAACTAACCTTTATTTACAGCGCAGTAAGAACGCAATGACCACTTACATACGTTTTCAAAAATATCTAGTAATTCACAGACAGCCATTTGCATTAGAACAACGGAATCACTGGGATAGAGAATATTAAGAACATTAATTATTATTAAATTCAGATCTAAAGCATTCAATCGTACTGGAAATGCTTTTTCGTCGCTAATATCGGTTTCCAGTCATGTATATTAACTCTTGTTAGCATGGTACGCCTCTGAAAATTGACCAGCGGTACTAACTATGTTCTAAGCTTTATTTTCAGCGCAATAAGAACGCAGTGGCCACTTACATACGTTTTCAGAAATATCTAGTAATCACAGGCAGCCATTTGCATTACTACCACACAAGAATAACGGAATCGCTTGGATAGAGAATTTTAAGAGCATTAATTATTATTAAATTCATATCTAAAGCATTCAATCGTACTGGAAATGCTTTTTCGTCGCTAATATCGGTCCCCAGTCATGTTTACTAACGCATGTTATCATGTTACACTTCTGAAAATTGACCAGCGGTACTAACTATGCTCTAAGCTTTATTTTGAGCGCAGTAAGAATGCAATGACTACTTACATACGTTTTCAGAAATATCTAGTCATTCACAGGCAGCCATTTGCATTACTACCACACAAGAAAAACGGAATCACTCGGATAGAGAATTTTAAGAGCATTAATTATATTTAAGTTCAGATCTAACGCATTCAATCGTACTGGAAATGCTTTTTCGTCGCTAATATCGGTTTCCAGTCATGTATATTAACGCTTGTTAGCATGTTACGCCTCTGAAAATTGACCAGCGGTACTATGTTCTAAGCTTTATTTTCAGCGCAATAAAAACGCAATGACCACTTACATACGTTTTCAGAAATATTTAGTAATTCACAGGCAGCCATTTGCATTACTACCACACAAGAAAAACGGAATCACTCGGATAGAGAATTTTAAGAGCATTAATTATTATTAAGTTTAGATCTAAAGCATTCAAACGTACTGGAAATGCTTTTTCGTCGCTAATATCGCTTCCCAGTCATGTTTACTAACGCATGTTGGCATGTTACAACACTGAAGATTGACCAGCAGTACTAACTATGTTCTAACCTTTATTTTCAGCGCAGTAAGAACGCAGTGGCCACTTACATACGTTTTCAGAAAAATATCTAGTAATTCACAGGCAGCCATTTGCATTACTACCACACAAGAATAACGGAATCACTTTGATAGAGAATTTTAAGAGCATTAATTATTATCAAAATCAGATCTAAAGCATTCAAACGTACTGGAAATGCTTTTTCGTCACTAATATCGGTTCCCAGTCATGTTTACTAACGCTTGTTAGCATGTTACACCTCTGAAGATTAACCAGCGGTACTAACTATGCTCTAACCTTTATTTTCAGCGCAGTAAGAACGCCATGACCACTTACATACGTTTTCAGAAATATCTAGTAATTCACAGGCAGCCATTTGCATTACTACCACACAAGAATAACGGAATCACTTGGATAGAGAATTTTAAGAGCATTACGGCAATAACGGAATCACTCGGATAGAGAATTTTAAGAGCATTAATTATTATTAAATTCATATCTAAAGCATTCAATCGTACTGGAAATGCTTTTTCGTCGCTAATATCGGTTCCCAGCCATGTTTACTAACGCATGTTGGCATGTTACACCACTGAAGATTGACCAGCAGTACTAACTATGTTCTAACCTTTATTTACAGCGCAGTAAGAACGCAATGACCACTTAAATACGTTTTCAGAAATATCTAGTAATTCACAGACAGCCATTTGCATTACTACCACACAAGAAAAACGGAATCACTTTGATAGAGAATTTTAAGAGCATTAATTATTATCAAAATCAGATCTAAAGCATTCAAACGTACTGGAAATGCTTTTTTGTCGCTAATATCGGTTCCCAGTCATGTTTACTAACGCATGTTGGCATGTTACAACACTGAAGATTGACCAGCAGTACTATGTTCTAACCTTTATTTTCAGCGCAGTAAGAACGCAGTGGCCACTTACATACGTTTTCAGAAAAATATCTAGTAATTCACAGACAGCCATTTGCATTACTACCACACAAGAATAACGGAATCACTTTGATAGAGAATTTTAAGAGCATTAATTATTATCAAAATCAGATCTAAAGCATTCAAACGTACTGGAAATGCTTTTTCGTCACTAATATCGGTTGCCAGTCTTGTTTACTAACGCTTGTTAGCATGTTACACCTCTGAAGATTAACCAGCGGTACTAACTATGCTCTAACCTTTATTTTCAGCGCAGTAAGAACGCCATGACCACTTACATACGTTTTCAGAAATATCTAGTAATTCACAGGCAGCCATTTGCATTACTACCACACAAGAATAACGGAATCACTTGGATAGAGAATTTTAAGAGCATTACGGCAATAACGGAATCACTCGGATAGAGAATTTTAAGAGCATTAATTATTATTAAATTCATATCTAAAGCATTCAATCGTACTGGAAATGCTTTTTCGTCGCTAATATCGGTTCCCAGCCATGTTTACTAACGCATGTTGGCATGTTACACCACTGAAGATTGACCAGCAGTACTAACTATGTTCTAACCTTTATTTACAGCGCAGTAAGAACGCAATGACCACTTAAATACGTTTTCAGAAATATCTAGTAATTCACAGACAGCCATTTGCATTACTACCACACAAGAAAAACGGAATCACTTTGATAGAGAATTTTAAGAGCATTAATTATTATCAAAATCAGATCTAAAGCATTCAAACGTACTGGAAATGCTTTTTTGTCGCTAATATCGGTTCCCAGTCATGTTTACTAACGCATGTTGGCATGTTACAACACTGAAGATTGACCAGCAGTACTATGTTCTAACCTTTATTTTCAGCGCAGTAAGAACGCAGTGGCCACTTACATACGTTTTCAGAAAAATATCTAGTAATTCACAGACAGCCATTTGCATTACTACCACACAAGAATAACGGAATCACTTTGATAGAGAATTTTAAGAGCATTAATTATTATCAAAATCAGATCTAAAGCATTCAAACGTACTGGAAATGCTTTTTCGTCACTAATATCGGTTGCCAGTCTTGTTTACTAACGCTTGTTAGCATGTTACACCTCTGAAGATTAACCAGCGGTACTAACTATGCTCTAACCTTTTTTTTTCAGCGCAGTAAGAACGCCATGACCACTTACATACGTTTTCAGAAATATCTAGTAATTCACAGGCAGCCATTTGCATTACTACCACACAAGAATAACGGAATCACTTGGATAGAGAATTTTAAGAGCATTACAGCAATAACGGAATCACTCGGATAGAGAATTTTAAGAGCATTAATTATTATTAAATTCATATCTAAAGCATTCAATCGTACTGGAAATGCTTTTTCGTCGCTAATATCGGTTCCCAGTAATGTTTACTAACGCATGTTGGCATGTTACACCACTGAAGATTGACCAGCAGTACTAACTATGTTCTAACCTTTATTTACAGCGCAGTAAGAACGCAATGACCACTTACATACGTTTTTAGAAATATCTAGTAATTCACAGACAGCCATTTGCATTACTACCACACAAGAAAAACGGAATCACTTTGATAGAGAATTTTAAGAGCATTAATTATTATCAAAATCAGATCTAAAGCATTCAAACGTACTGGAAATGCTTTTTCGTCGCTAATATCGGTTCCCAGTCATGTTTACTAACGCTTGTTAGCATGTTACACCTCTGAAGATTGACCAGCGGTACTAACTATGCTCTAACCTTTATTTTCAGTGCAGTAAAACGCCATGACCACTTACATACGTTTTCAGAAATATCTAGTAATTTACAGGCAGCCATTTGCATTACTACCACACAAGAATAACGGAATCACTTGGATAGAGAATTTTAAGAGCATTACGGCAATAACGGAATCACTCGGATAGAGAATTTTAAGAGCATTAAATATTATTAAATTCATATCTAAAGCATTCAATCGTACTGGAAATGCTTTTTCGTCGCTAATATCGGTCCCCAGTCATGTTTACTAACGCATGTTATCATGTTACACCTCTGAAGATTGACTAGCGGTACTAACTATGCTCTAAGCTTTATTTTCAGCGCAGTAAGAACGCAATGACTACTTACATACGTTTTCAGAAATATCTAGTAATTCACAAGCAGCCATTTGCATTGCTACCACACAAGAAAAACGAAATAAATCGGATAGAGAATTTTAAGAGCATTAATTATTATTAAATTTAGATCTAAAGCATTCAATCGTACTGGAAATGCTTTTTCGTCGCTAATATCGGTTTCCAGTCATGTATATTAACTCTTGTTAGCATGTTACGCCTCTGAAAATTGACCAGCGGTACTAACTATGTTCTAAGCTTTATTTTCAGAGCAATAAGAACGCAGTGGCCACTTACATACGTTTTCAGAAATATCTAGTAATTCACAGGCAGCCATTTGCATTACTACCACACAAGAATAACGGAATCGCTTGGATAGAGAATTTTAAGAACATTAATTATTATTAAATTCATATCTAAAGCTTTCAATGGTACTGGAAATGCTTTTTCGTCGCTAATATCGGTTCCCAGTCATGTTTACTAACGCATGTTAGCATGTTACACCTCTGAAGATTGACCAGCGGTACTAACTATGCTCTAACCTTTATTTTCAGCGCAGTAAGAACGCCATGACCACTTACATACGTTTTCAGAAATATCTAGTAATTCACAGGCAGCCATTTGCATTACTACCACACAAGAATAACGGAATCACTTAGATAGAGAATTTTAAGAGCATTACGGCAATAACGGAATCACTCGAATAGAGAACTTTAAGAGCATTAATTATTATTAAATTCATATCTAAAGCATTCAATCGTACCGGAAATGCTTTTTCGTCGCTAATATCGGTTCCCAGTCATGTTTACTAACGCTTGTTAGCATGTTACACCTCTGAAGATTGACCAGCGGTACTAACTATGCTCTAACCTTTATTTTCAGAGCAGTAAGAACGCCATGACCACTTACATACGTTTTCAGAAATATCTAGTAATTCACAGGCAGCCATTTGCATTACTACCACACAAGAAAAACGGAATCACTCGGATAGAGAATTTTAAGAGCATTAAGGGCCGGTTCTACAATCCAAGGATAAAGTTAGCCGGGGAATAAATTCTCTAGAAAGTATTGTTGTAATAGAGAAAACTATGACAATTATACCTCGGATAGCTTATTCTAGGTATATACTTGCATTGTAGAACCGCCCCTAATTATTATTAAGTTCAGATCTAAAGCATTCAATCGTACTGGAAATGCTTTTTCGTCGCTAATATCGGTTTCCAGTCATGTATATTAACGCTTGTTTGCATGTTACGCCTCTGAAAATTGACCAGCGGTACTAACTATGTTCTAAGCATTATTTTCAGCGCAATAAGAATGCAATGACCACTTACATACGTTTTCAGAAATATTTAGTAATTCGCAGGCAGCCATTTGCATTACTACCACACAAGAAAAACGGAATCCCTCGGATAGAAAATTTTAAGAGCATTAATTATTATTAAGTTCAGATGTAAAGCATTCAAACGTACTGGAAATGCTTTTTCGTCGCTAATATTGCTTCCCAGTCATGTTTACTAACGCATGTTAGCATGTTTCACCTCTGAAGACTGACCAGCGGTACTAACTATGCTCTAACCTTTATTTTCAGCGCAGTAAGAACGCCATGACCACTTACATACGTTTTCAGAAATATCTAGTAATTCACAGGCAGCCATTTGCATTACTACTACACAAGAATAACGGAATCACTTGGATAGAAAATTTTAAGCGCATTAATTATTATTAAATTCAGATCTAAAGCATTCAAACGTACTGGAAATGCTTTTTTGTCGCTAATATCGGTTCCCAGTCACGTTTACTAACGCATGTTGGCATGTTAAAACACTGAAGATTGACCAGCAGTACTAACTATGTTCTAACCTTTATTTTCAGCGCAGTAAGAACGCAGTGGCCACTTACATACGTTTTCAGAAAAATATCTAGTAATTCACAGGCAGCCATTTGCATTACTACCACACAAGAATAACGGAATCACTTTGATAGAAAATTTTAAGAGCATTAATTATTATCAAAATCAAATCTAAAGCATTCAAACGTAGTGGAAATGCTTTTTCGTCGCTAATATCGGTTCCCAGTGATGTTTACTAACGCTTGTTAGCATGTTACACCTCTGAAGATTGACCAGCGGTACTAACTATGCTCTCACCTTTATTTTCAGCGCAGTAAAACGCCATGACCACTTACATACGTTTTCAGAAATATCTAGTAATTCACAGGCAGCCATTTGCATTACTACCACACAAGAATAACGGAACCACTTGGATAGAGAATTTTAAGAGCATTACGGCAATAACGGAATCACTCGGATAGAGAATTTTAAGAGCATTAATTATTATTAAATTCATATTTAAAGCATTCAATCGTACCGGAAATGCTTTTTCGTCGCTAATATCGGTTCCCAGTCATGTTTACTAACGCTTGTTAGCATGTTACACCTCTGAAGATTGACCAGCGGTACTAACTATGCTCTAACCTTTATTTTCAGCGCAGTAAGAACGCCATGACCATTTACATACGTCTTCAGAAATATCTAGTAATTCACAGGCAGCCATTTGCATTACTACCACACAAGAATAACGGAATCACTTGGATAGAGAATTTTAGGAGCATTACGGCAATAACGGAATTACTCGGATAGAGAATTTTAAGAGCATTAATTATTATTAAATTCAGATCTGAAGCATTCAAACGTACTGGAAAAGCTTTTTCGTCGCTAATATCGGTCCCCAGTCATGTTTACTAACGCATGTTATCATGTTACACCTCTGAAGATTGACCAGCGGTACTAACTATGCTCTAAGCTTTATTTTCAGCGCAGTAAGAACGCCATGACCATTTACATACGTTTTCAGAAATATCTAGTCATTCACAGGCAGCCATTTGCATTACTACCACACAAGAAAAACGGAATCACTCGGATAGAGAATTTTAAGAGCATTAATTATTATTAAGTTCAGATCTAAAGCATTCAATCGTACTGGAAATGCTTTTTCGTCGCTAATATCGGTTTCCAGTCATGTATATTAACGCTTATTAGCATGTTACGCCTCTGAAAATTGACCAGCGGTACTAACTATGTTCTAAGCTTTATTTTCAGCGCAATAAGAACGCAATGACCACTTACATACGTTTTCAGAAATATCTAGTAATTCACAGGCAGCCATTTGCATTACTACCACACAAGAAAAACGGATCACTCGAATAGAGAATTTTAAGAGCATTAATTATTATTAAATTCAGATCTAAAGCATTCAAACGTACTAGAAACGTCTTTTCGTCGATAATATCCGTTCCCAGTCATGTTTACTAACGCATGTTAGTATGTTACACCACTGAAGATTGTCCAGCGGTACTAATCATGTTCTAAGCTTTATTTTCAGCGCAGTATGAACGCAATGACCACTTACATACGTTTTCAGAAATATCTAGTAATTCACAGGCAGCATTTGCATTACTACCACACAAGAAAAACGGATCACTCTAATAGAGAATTTTAAGAGCATTAATTATTATTAAATTCAGATCTAAAGCATTCAAACGTACTAGAAACGTCTTTTCGTCGATAATATCCGTTCCCAGTCATGTTTACTAACGCATGTTAGTATGTTACACCACTAAAGATTGTCCAGCGGTACTAATCATGTTCTAAGCTTTATTTTCAGCGCAGTATGAACGCAATGACCACTTACATACGTTTTCAGAAATATCTAGTAATTCACAGGCAGCATTTGCATTACTACCACACAAGAATAACGGAATCACTTGGATAGAGAATTTTAAGAGCATTACGGCAATAACGGAATCACTCGGATAGAGAATTTTAAGAGCATTAATTATTATTAAATTCATATCTAAAGCATTCAATCGCACTGGAAATGCTTTTTCGTCGCTAATATCGGTTTCCAGTCATGTTTACTAACGCTTGTTAGCATGTTACACCTCTGAAGATTGACCAGCGGTACTAGCTATGCTCTAACCTTTATTTTCAGCGCAGTAAGAACGCCATGACCACTTACATACGTTTTCAGAAATATCTAGTAATTCACAGGCAGCCATTTGCATTACTACCACACAAGAATAACGGAATCACTTGGATAGAGAATTTTAAGAACATTACGGCAATAACGGAATCACTCGGATAGAGAATTTTAAGAGCATTAATTATTATTAAATTCATATCTAAAGCATTCAATCGTACTGGAAATGCTGTTTCGTCGCTAATATCGGTTCCCAGTCATGTTTACTAACGCATGTTGGCATGTTACACCACTGAAGATTGACCAGCAGTACTAACTATGTTCAAACCTTTATTTACAGCGCAGTAAGAACGCAATGACCCCTTACATACGTTTTCAGAAATATCTAGTAATTTACAGACAGCCATTTGCATTACTACCACACAAGAAAAACGGAATCACTGGGATAGAGAATTTTAAGAGCATTATTTATTATTAAATTTAGATCTAAAGCATTCAATCGTACTGGAAATGCTTTTTCGTCGCTAATATCGGTTTCCAGTCATGTATATTAACTCTTGTTAGCATGTTACGCCTCTGAAAATTGACCAGCGGTACTAACTATGTTCTAAGCTTTATTTTCAGAGCAATAAGAACGCAGTGGCCACTTACATACGTTTTCAGAAATATCTAGTAATTCACAGGCAGCCATTTGCATTACTACCACACAAGAATAACGGAATCGCTTGGATAGAGAATTTTAAGAACATTAATTATTATTAAATTCATATCTAAAGCATTCAATGGTACTGGAGATGCTTTTTCGTCGCTAATATCGGTTCCCAGTCATGTTTACTAACGCATGTTAGCATGTTACACCTCTGAAGATTGACCAGCGGTACTAACTATGCTCTAACCTTTATTTTCAGCGCAGTAAGAACGCCATGACCACTTACATACGTTTTCAGAAATATCTAGTAATTCACAGGCAGCCATTTGCATTACTACCACACAAGAATAACGGAATCACTTGGATAGAGAATTTTAAGAGCATTACGGCAATAACGGAATCACTCGAATAGAGAACTTTAAGAGCATTAATTATTATTAAATTCATATCTAAAGCATTCAATCGTACCGGAAATGCTTTTTCGTCGCTAATATCGGTTCCCAGTCATGTTTACTAACGCTTGTTAGCATGTTACACCTCTGAAGATTGACCAGCGGTACTAACTATGCTCTAACCTTTATTTTCAGAGCAGTAAGAACGCCATGACCACTTACATACGTTTTCAGAAATATCTAGTAATTCACAGGCAGCCATTTGCATTACTACCACACAAGAAAAACGGAATCACTCGGATAGAGAATTTTAAGAGCATTACGGCAATAACGGAATCACTCGGATAGAGAATTTTAAGAGCATTAATTATTATTAAATTCATATCTAAAGCATTCAATCGTACTGGAAATGCTGTTTCGTCGCTAATATCGGTTCCCAGTCATGTTTACTAACGCATGTTGGCATGTTACACCACTGAAGATTGACCAGCAGTACTAACTATGTTCAAACCTTTATTTACAGCGCAGTAAGAACGCAATGACCCCTTACATACGTTTTCAGAAATGTCTAGTAATTTACAGACAGCCATTTGCATTACTACCACACAAGAAAAACGGAATCACTGGGATAGAGAATTTTAAGAGCATTATTTATTATTAAATTTAGATCTAAAGCATTCAATCGTACTGGAAATGCTTTTTCGTCGCTAATATCGGTTTCCAGTCATGTATATTAACCCTTGTTAGCATGTTACGCCTCTGAAAATTGACCAGCGGTACTAACTATGTTCTAAGCTTTATTTTCAGAGCAATAAGAACGCAGTGGCCACTTACATACGTTTTCAGAAATATCTAGTAATTCACAGGCAGCCATTTGCATTACTACCACACAAGAATAACGGAATCGCTTGGATAGAGAATTTTAAGAACATTAATTATTATTAAATTCATATCTAAAGCATTCAATGGTACTGGAAATGCTTTTTCGTCGCTAATATCGGTTCCCAGTCATGTTTACTAACGCATGTTAGCATGTTACACCTCTGAAGATTGACCAGCGGTACTAACTATGCTCTAACCTTTATTTTCAGCGCAGTAAGAACGCCATGACCACTTACATACGTTTTCAGAAATATCTAGTAATTCACAGGCAGCCATTTGCATTACTACCACACAAGAATAACGGAATCACTTGGATAGAGAATTTTAAGAGCATTACGGCAATAACGGAATCACTCGAATAGAGAACTTTAAGAGCATTAATTATTATTAAATTCATATCTAAAGCATTCAATCGTACTGGAAATGCTTTTTCGTCGCTAATATCGGTTTCCAGTCATGTATATTAACGCTTGTTTGCATGTTACGCCTCTGAAAATTGACCAGCGGTACTAACTATGTTCTAAGCATTATTTTCAGCGCAATAAGAACGCAATGACCACTTACATACGTTTTCAGAAATATTTAGTAATTCGCAGGCAGCCATTTGCATTACTACCACACAAGAAAAACGGAATCCCTCGGATAGAAAATTTTAAGAGCATTAATTATTATTAAGTTCAGATGTAAAGCATTCAAACGTACTGGAAATGCTTTTTCGTCGCTAATATCGCTTCCCAGTCATGTTTACTAACGCATGTTAGCATGTTTCACCTCTGAAGATTGACCAGCGGTACTAACTATGCTCTAACCTTTATTTTCAGCGCAGTAAGAACGCCATGACCACTTACATACGTTTTCAGAAATATCTAGTAATTCACAGGCAGCCATTTGCATTACTACTACACAAGAATAACGGAATCACTTGGATAGAAAATTTTAAGCGCATTAATTATTATTAAATTCAGATCTAAAGCATTCAAACGTACTGGAAATGCTTTTTTGTCGCTAATATCGGTTCCCAGTCACGTTTACTAACGCATGTTGGCATGTTAAAACACTGAAGATTGACCAGCAGTACTAACTATGTTCTAACCTTTATTTTCAGCGCAGTAAGAACGCAGTGGCCACTTACATACGTTTTCAGAAAAATATCTAGTAATTCACAGGCAGCCATTTGCATTACTACCACACAAGAATAACGGAATCACTTTGATAGAAAATTTTAAGAGCATTAATTATTATCAAAATCAAATCTAAAGCATTCAAACGTAGTGGAAATGCTTTTTCGTCGCTAATATCGGTTCCCAGTGATGTTTACTAACGCTTGTTAGCATGTTACACCTCTGAAGATTGACCAGCGGTGCTAACTATGCTCTAACCTTTATTTTCAGCGCAGTAAAACGCCATGACCACTTACATACGTTTTCAGAAATATCTAGTAATTCACAGGCAGCCATTTGCATTACTACCACACAAGAATAACGGAACCACTTGGATAGAGAATTTTAAGAGCATTACGGCAATAACGGAATCACTCGGATAGAGAATTTTAAGAGCATTAATTATTATTAAATTCATATTTAAAGCATTCAATCGTACCGGAAATGCTTTTTCGTCGCTAATATCGGTTCCCAGTCATGTTTACTAACGCTTGTTAGCATGTTACACCCCTGAAGATTGACCAGCGGTACTAACTATGCTCTAACCTTTATTTTCAGCGTAGTAAGAACGCCATGACCATTTACATACGTCTTCAGAAATATCTAGTAATTCACAGGCAGCCATTTGCATTACTACCACACAAGAATAACGGAATCACTTGGATAGAGAATTTTAAGAGCATTACGGCAATAACGGAATTACTCGGATAGAGAATTTTAAGAGCATTAATTATTATTAAATTCAGATCTGAAGCATTCAAACGTACTGGAAAAGCTTTTTCGTCGCTAATATCGGTCCCCAGTCATGTTTACTAACGCATGTTATCATGTTACACCTCTGAAGATTGACCAGCGGTACTAACTATGCTCTAAGCTTTATTTTCAGCGCAGTAAGAACGCCATGACCATTTACATACGTTTTCAGAAATATCTAGTCATTCACAGGCAGCCATTTGCATTACTACCACACAAGAAAAACGGAATCACTCGGATAGAGAATTTTAAGAGCATTAATTATTATTAAGTTCAGATCTAAAGCATTCAATCGTACTGGAAATGCTTTTTCGTCGCTAATATCGGTTTCCAGTCATGTATATTAACGCTTATTAGCATGTTACGCCTCTGAAAATTGACCAGCGGTACTAACTATGTTCTAAGCTTTATTTTCAGCGCAATAAGAACGCAATGACCACTTACATACGTTTTCAGAAATATCTAGTAATTCACAGGCAGCCATTTGCATTACTACCACACAAGAAAAACGGATCACTCGAATAGAGAATTTTAAGAGCATTAATTATTATTAAATTCAGATCTAAAGCATTCAAACGTACTAGAAACGTCTTTTCGTCGATAATATCCGTTCCCAGTCATGTTTACTAACGCATGTTAGTATGTTACACCACTGAAGATTGTCCAGCGGTACTAATCATGTTCTAAGCTTTATTTTCAGCGCAGTATGAACGCAATGACCACTTACATACGTTTTCAGAAATATCTAGTAATTCACAGGCAGCATTTGCATTACTACCACACAAGAAAAACGGATCACTCTAATAGAGAATTTTAAGAGCATTAATTATTATTAAATTCAGATCTAAAGCATTCAAACGTACTAGAAACGTATTTTCGTCGATAATATCCGTTCCCAGTCATGTTTACTAACGCTTGTTAGCATGTTACACCTCTGAAGATTGACCAGCGGTACTAACTATGTTCTAAGCTTTATTTTCAGCGCAGTAAGAACGCAATGACCACTTACATACGTTTTCAGAAATAGCTAGTAATTCACAGGCAGCCATTTGCATTGCTACCACACAAGAATAACGGAATCACTCGGATAGAGAATTTTAAGAGCATTAATTATTATTAAATTCAGATCTAAAGCATTCAAACGTACTAGAAACGTCTTTTTGTCGATAATATCGGTTCCCAGTCATGTTTACTAACGCATGTTAGCTTGTTACACCTCTGAAGATTGACCAGCGGTACTAACTATGTTCTAAGCTTTATTTTCAGCGCAGTAAGAACGCAATGACCACTTACATACGTTTTCAGAAATAGCTAGTAATTCACAGGCAGCCATTTGCATTGCTACCACACAAGAAAAACGGAATCACACGGATAGAGAATATTAAAAGCATTAATTATTATTTAATTCAGATCTAAAGCATTCAAACGTACTAGAAACGTCTTTACGTCGATAATATCGGTTACCAGTCATGTTTACTAACGCATGTTAGCATGTTACACCTCTGAAGATTGACCAGCGGTACTAACTATGTTCTAAGCTTTATTTTCAGCGCAGTAAGAACGCAATGACCACTTACATACGTTTTCAGAAATAGCTAGTAATTCACAGGCAGCCATTTGCATTGCTACCACACAAGAAAAACGGAATCACACGGATAGAGAATTTTAAAAGCATTAATTATTATTAAATTCAGATCTAAAGCATTCAAACGTACTAGAAACGTCTTTTCGTCGATAATATCGGTTCCCAGTCATGTTTACTAACGCATGTTAGCATGTTACACCTCTGAAGGTTGACCAGCGGTACTAATAATGTTCTAAGCTTTATTTGCAGCGCAGCAAGAACGCAATGACCACTTACATACGTTTCCAGAAATATCTAGTAATTCACAGGCAGCCATTTGCATTGCTACCACACCAGAAAAACGGAATCACTCGGATAGAGAATTTTAAGAGCATTAATTATTATTAAATTCAGATCTAAAGCATTTAAACGTACTGGAAACGCTTTTTCGTCGCTAATATAGGTTCCTAGTCATGTTTACTAACGCATGTTAACATGTTACACCTCTGAAGATTGACCAGCGGTACTAACTATGTTCTAAGCTTTATTTTCAGCGCAGTAAGAACGCAATGACCACTTACATACGTTTTCAGAAATAGCTAGTAATTCACAGGCAGCCATTTGCATTGCTACCACACAAGAAAAACGGATCACTCGAATAGAGAATTTTAAGAGCATTAATTATTATTAAATTCAGATCTAAAGCATTCAAACGTACTAGAAACGTCTTTTCGTCGATAATATCCGTTCCCAGTCATGTTTACTAACGCATGTTAGCATGTTACACCACTGAAGATTGACCAGCGGTACTAACTATGTTCTAAGCTTTATTTTCAGCGCAGTAAGAACGCAATGACCACTTACATACGTTTTCAGAAATAGCTAGTAATTCACAGGCAGCCATTTGCATTGCTACCACACAAGAAAAACGGATCACTCGAATAGAGAATTTTAAGAGCATTAATTATTATTAAATTCAGATCTAAAGCATTCAAACGTACTAGAAACGTCTTTTCGTCGATAATATCCGTTCCCAGTCATGTTTACTAACGCATGTTAGCATGTTACACCACTGAAGATTGACCAGCGGTACTAATAATGTTCTAAGCTTTATTTGCAGCGCAGCAAGAACGCAATGACCACTTACATACGTTTTCAGAAATATCTAGTAATTCACAGACAGCCATTTGCATTACTACCACACAAGAAAAACGGAATCACTGGGATAGAGAATTTTAAGAACATTAATTATTATTAAATTCAGATCTGAAGCATTCAAACGTACTGGAAACGCTTTTTCGTCGCTAATATCGGTCCCCAGTCATGTTTACTAACGCATGTTATCATGTTACACCTCTGAAGATTGACCAGCGGTACTAACTATGCTCTAAGCTTTATTTTCAGCGCAGTAAGGAAGCAATGACTACTTACATACGTTTTCAGAAATATCTAGTCATTCACAGGCAGCCATTTGCATTACTACCACACAAGAAAAACGGAATCACTCGGATAGAGAATTTTAAGAGCATTAATTATTATTAAGTTCAGATCTAAAGCATTCAAACGGACTGGAAATGCTTTTTCGTCGCTAATATCGGTTCCCAGTCATGTTTACTAACGCATGTTGGCATGTTACAACACTGAAGATTGACCAGCGGTACTAACTATGCTCCAAGCCTTATTTTCAGCGCAGTAAGAACGCAATGACTACTTACATACGTTTTCAGAAATATCTAGTAATTCACAGGCAGCCATTTGCATTGCTACCACACAAGAAAAACGAAATCACTCGGATAGAGAATTGTAAGAGAATTAATTATTATTAAATTCATATCTAAAGCATTCAATCGTACTGGAAATCGGTCCCCAGTCATGTCTACTAATGCATGTTATTATGTTACACCTCTGAAGATTGACTAGCGGTCCTAACTATGCTCTAAGCTTTATTTTCAGCGCAGTAAGAACGCAATGACTACTTACATACGTTTTCAGAAATATCTAGTAATTCACAGGCAGCCATTTGCATTGCTACCACACAAAAAAAACGAAATCACTCGGATAGAGAATTTTAAGAGCATTAATTATTATTAAATTCAGATCTAAAGCATTCAATCGTACTGGGAATGCCTTTTCGTCGCTAATATCGGTTTCCAGTCATGTATATTAACGCTTGTTACCATGTTACGCCTCTGAAAATTGACCAGCGGTACTAACTATGTTCTAAGCTTTATTTTCAGCGCAGTAAGAACGGAATGACCACTTACATACGTTTTCAGAAATATCTAGTAATTCACAGGCAGCCATTTGCATTGCTACCACACAAAAAAAACGAAATCACTCGGATAGAGAATTTTAAGAGCATTAATTATTATTAAATTCAGATCTAAAGCATTCAATCGTACTGGAAATGCTTTTTCGTCGCTAATATCGGTCCCCAGTCATGTTTACTGACGCATGTTATCATGTTACACCTCTGAAGATTGACCAGCGGTACTAACTATGCTCTAAGCTTTATTTTCAGCGCAGTAAGGACGCAATGACTACTTACATTCGTTTTCAGAAATATCTAGTAATTCACAGGCAGCCATTTGCATTGCTACCACAAAAGAAAAACGAAATCACTCGGATAGAGAATTTTAAGAGCATTAATTATTATTAAATTCAGATCTAAAGCATTCAAACGTACTGGAAATGCTTTTTCGTCGCTAATATCGGTCCCGAGTCATGTTTACTAACGCATGTTATCATGTTACACCTCTGAAGATTGACCAGCGGTACTAACTATGCTCTAAGCTTTATTTTCAGCGCCGTAAGAACGCAATGACCACTTACATACGTTTTCAGAAATATCTAGTAATTTACAGGCAGCTACCACAAGAGAAAAACGGAATCACTCGGTTAGAGAATTTTAAGAGCATTAATTATTATTAAATTCAGATCTAAAGCATTCAAACGTACTGGAAATGCTTTTTCGTCGCTAATATCGGTCCCGAGTCATATTTACTAACGCATGTTATCATGTTACACCTCTGAAGATTGACCAGCGGTACTAACTATGCTCTAAGCTTTATTTTCAGCGCCGTAAGAACGCAATGACCACTTACATACGTTTTCAGAAATATCTAGTAATTTACAGGCAGCTACCACAAGAGAAAAACGGAATCACTCGGTTAGAGAATTTTAAGAGCATTAATTATTATTAAATTCAGATCTAAAGCATTCAAACGTACTGGAAATGCTTTTTCGTCGCTTATATCGGTCCCGAGTCATGTTTACTAACGCATGTTATCATGTTACACCTCTGAAGATTGACCAGCGGTACTAACTATGCTCTAAGCTTTATTTTCAGCGCCGTAAGAACGCAATGACCACTTACATACGTTTTCAGAAATATCTAGTAATTTACAGGCAGCTACCACAAGAGAAAAACGGAATCACTCGGTTAGAGAATTTTAAGAGCATTAATTATTATTAAATTCAGATCTAAAGCATTCAAACGTACTGGAAATGCTTTTTCGTCGCTAATATCGGTCCCGAGTCATGTTTACTAACGCATGTTATCATGTTACACCTCTGAAGATTGACCAGCGGTACTAACCTAACTATGCTCTAAGCTTTATTTTCAGCGCAGTAAGAAAGCAATGACTACTTACATACGTTTTCAGAAATATTTAGTCATTTACAGGCAGCCATTTGCATTACTGCCACACAAGAAAAACGGAATCACTCGGATAGAGAATTTTAAGAGCATTAATTATTATTAAGTTCAGATCTAAAGCATTCAATCGTACTGGAAATGCTTTTTCGTCGCTAATATCGGTTTCCAGTCATGTATATTAACGCTTGTTAGCATGTTCACCTCTGAAAATTGACCAGCGGTACTAACTATGTTCTAAGCTTTATTTTCAGCGCAATAAGAACGCAATGACCACTTACATACGTTTTCAGAAATATTTAGTAATTCACAGGCAACCACTTGCATTACTACCACACAAGAAAAACGGAATCACTCGGACAGAGAACTTTAAGAGCATTAATTATTATTAAGTTCAGATCTAAAGCATTCAAACGTAGTGGAAAAGCTTTTTCGTCGCTAATATCGGTTTCCAGTCATGTTTACTAACGCATTTTAGCATGTTACACCTCTGAAGATTGACCAGCGGTACCAACTATGCTCTAAGCGTTATTTTCAGCGCAGTAAGAACGCAATGACCACTTACATACGTTTTCAGAAATATCTAGTCATTCACAGGCAGCTATTTGCATTGCTACCACACAAGAAAAACGGAATCACTGGGATAGAGAATTTTAAGAGCATTAATTATTATTAAATTCAGATCTAAAGCATTCAAACGTACTGGAAATGCTTTTTCGTCGCTAATATCGGTTCCCAGTCATGTTTGCTAACGCATTTTAGCATGTTACACCTCTGAAGATTGACCAGCGGTACTAACTATGCTCTAACCTTTATTTTCAGCGCAGTAAGAACGCAATGACCAGTTACATACGCATTCAGAAATATTTAGTAATTCACAGGCAGCCATTTGCATTACTACCACACAAGAAAAACGGAATCACTCGCATAGAGAATTTTAAGAGCATTAATTATTATTAAATTCAGATCTAAAGCATTCAATCGTACTGGAAATGATTTTCGTCGCTAATATCGGTCCCCAGTCATGTTTACTGACGCATGTTATCATGTTACACCTCTGAAGATTGACCAGCGGTACTAACTATGCTCTAAGCTTTATTTTCAGCGCAGTAAGAACGCAATGACTACTTACTTTCGTTTTCAGAAATATCTAGTAATTCACAGGCAGCCATTTGCATTGCTACCACACAAGAAAAACGAAATCACTCGGATAGAGAATTTTAAGAGCATTAATTATTATTAAATTCAGATCTAAAGCATTCAAACGTACTGGAAATGCTTTTTCGTCGCTAATATCGGTTCCCAGTCATGTTTACTAACGCATTTTGGCATGTTACACCACTGAAGATTGACCAGCAGTACTAACTATGTTCTAACCTTTAAATACAGCGCAGTAAGAACGCAATGACCACTTACATAAGTTTTCAGAAATATCTAGTAATTCACAGACAGCCATTTGCATTACTACCACACAAGAAAAACGGAATCACTGGGATAGAGAATTTTAAGAACATTAATTATTATTAAATTCAGATCTGAAGCATTCAAACGTACTGGAAATGCTTTTTCGTCGCTAATATTGCTTCCCAGTCATGTTTGCTAACGCATTTTAGCATGTTACACCTCTGAAGATTGACCAGCGGTACTAACTATGCTCTAACCTTTATTTTCAGCGCAGTAAGAACGCAATGACCACTTACATACGCATTCAGAAATATCTAGTAATTCACAGGCAGCCATTTGCATTACTACCACACAAGAAAAACGGAATCACTCGGATAGAGAATTTTAATAGCATTAATTATTATTAAATTCAGATCTAAAGCATTCAATCGTACTAGAAATGCTTTTTCGTCGCTAATATCGGTCCCCAGTCATGTTTACTGACGCATGTTATCATGTTACACCTCTGAAGATTGACCAGCGGTACTAACTATGCTCTAAGCTTTATTTTCAGCGCAGTAAGAACGCAATGACTACCTACCTTCGTTTTCAGAAATATCTAGTAATTCACAGGCAGCCATTTGCATTACTACTACACAAGAATAACGGAATCACTTGGATAGAAAATTTTAAGAGCATTAATTATTATTAAATTCAGATCTAAAGCATTCAAACGTACTGGAAATGCTTTTTCGTCGCTAATAGTGGTCCCCAGTCATGTTTACTAACGCATGTTATCATGTTACACCTCTGAAGATTGACCAGCGGTACTAACTATGCTCTAAGCTTTATTTTCAGCGCAGTAAGAAAGCAATGACTACTTACATACGTTTTCAGAAATATCTAGTCATTCACAGGCAGCTATTTGCATTGCTACCACACAAGAAAAACGGAATCACTCGGATAGAGAATTTTAAGAGCATTAATTATTATTAAGTTCAGATCTAAAGCATTCAAACGTACTGGAAATGCTTTTTCGTCGCTAATATCGCTTCCCAGTCATGTTTACTAACGCATGTTAGCATGTTTCACCTCTGAAGATTGACCAGCGGTACTAACTATGCTCTAACCTTTATTTTCAGAGCAGTAAGAACGCCATGACCACTTACATACGTTTTCAGAAATATCTAGTAATTCACAGGCAGCCATTTGCATTACTATTACACAAGAATAACGGAATCACTTGGATAGAAAATTTTAAGAGCATTAATTATTATTAAGTTCAGATCTAAAGCATTCAAACGTACTGGAAAAGCTTTTTCGTCGCTAATATCGGTTTCCAGTCATGTTTACTAACGAATTTTAGATTGTTACACCTCTGAAGATTGACCAGCGGTACCAACTATGCTCTAAGCGTTATTTTCAGCGCAGTAAGAACGCAATGACCACTTACATACGTTTTCAGAAATATCTAGTCATTCACAGGCAGCTATTTGCATTGCTACCACACAAGAAAAACGGAATCACTGGGATAGAGAATTTTAAGAGCATTAATTATTATTAAATTCAGATCTAAAGCATTCAAACGTACTGGAAATGCTTTTTCGTCGCTAATATCGCTTCCCAGTCATGTTTGCTAACGCATTTTAGCATGTTACACCTCTGAAGATTGACCAGCGGTACTAACTATGCTCTAACCTTTATTTTCAGCGCAGTAAGAACGCAATCACCACTTACATACGCATTCAGAAATATCTAGTAATTCACAGGCAGCCTTTTGCATTACTACCACACAAGAAAAACGGAATTACTCGGATAGAGAATTTTAAGAGCATTAATTAATATTAAATTCAGATCTAAAGCTTTCAATCGTACTGGAAATGCTTTTTCGTCGCTAATATCGGTCCCCAGTCATGTTTACTGACGCATGTTATCATGTTACACCTCTGAAGATTGACCAGCGGTACTAACTATGCTCTAAGCTTTATTTTCAGCGCAGTAAGAACGCAATGACTACTTACTTTCGTTTTCAGAAATATCTAGTAATTCACAGGCAGCCATTTGCATTACTACTACACAAGAATAACGGAATCACTTGGATAGAAAATTTTAAGAGCATTAATTATTATTAAATTCAGATCTAAAGCATTCAAACGTACTGGAAATGCTTTTTTGTCGCTAATATCGGTTCCCAGTCATGTTTACTAACGCTTGTTAGCATGTAACACCTCTGAAGATTGACCAGCGGTACTAACTATGCTCTAACCTTTATTTTCAGCACAGTAAGAACGCAATGACCACTTACATACGGTTTCAGAAATATCTAGTAATTCACAGACAGCCATTTGCATTACTACCACACAAGAAAAACGAAATCACTGGGATAGAGAATTTTAAGAGCATTAATTATTATTAAATTCAGATCTAAAGCATTCAAACGTACTGGAAATGCTTTTTTGTCGCTAATATCGTTTCCCAGTCATGTTTACTAACGCTTGTTAGCATGTAACACCTCTGAAGATTGACAAGCGGTACTAACTATGCTCTAACCTTTATTTTCAGCGCAGTAAGAACGCAATGACCACTTACATACGTTTTCAGAAATATCTAGTAATTCACAGACAGCCATTTGCATTACTACCACACAAGAATAACGGAATCACTTGGATAGAGAATTTTAAGAGCATTACGGCAATAACGGAATCACTCGGATAGAGAAATTTAAGAGCATTAATTATTATTAAATTCATATCTAAAGCATTCAATCGTACTGGAAATGCTTTTTCGTCGCTAATATCGGTCCCCAGTCATGTTTACTAACGCATGTTATCATGTTACACCTCTGAAGATTGACTAGCGGTACTAACTATGTTCTAACCTTTATTTACAGCGCAGTAAGAACGCAATGACCACTTACATACGTTTTCAGAAATATCTAGTAATTCACAGACAGCCACTTGCGTTACTACCACACAAGAAAAACGAAATCACTGGGATAGAGAATTTTAAGAGCATTAATTATTATTAAATTTAGATCTAAAGCATTCAATTGTACTGGAAATGCTTTTTCGTCGCTAATATCGGTTTCCAGTCATGTATATTAACCCTTGTTAGCATGTTACGCCTCTGAAAATTGACCAGCGGTACTAACTATGTTCTAAGCTTTATTTTCAGCGCAATAAGGACGCAGTGGCCACTTACATACGTTTTCAGAAATATCTAGTAATTCACAGGCAGCCATTTGCATTACTACCACACAAGAATAACGGAATCACTTGGATAGAGAATTTTAAGAGCATTACGGCAATAACGGAATCACTCGGATAGAGAAATTTAAGAGCATTAATTATTATTAAATTCATATCTAAAGCATTCAATCGTACTGGAAATGCTTTTTCGTCGCTAATATCGGTCCCCAGTCATGTTTACTAACGCATGTTATCATGTTACACCTCTGAAGATTGACTAGCGGTACTAACTATGTTCTAACCTTTATTCACAGACAGCCATTTGCATTACTACCACACAAGAAAAACGAAATCACTTGGATAGAGAATTTTAAGAACATTCAAACGTACTGGAAATGCTTTTTTGTCGCTAATATCGGTTCCCAGTCATGTTTACTAACGCTTGTTAGCATGTTACACCTCTGAAGATTGACCAGCGGTACTAACTATGCTCTAACCTTTATTTTCAGCGCAGTAAAACGCCATGACCACTTACATACGTTTTCAGAAATATCTAGTAATTCACAGGCAGCCATTTGCATTACTACCACACAAGAATAACGGAATCAATTGGATAGAGAATTTTAAGAGCATTACGGCAATAACGGAATCACTCGGATACAGAAATTTAAGAGCATTAATTATTATTAAATTCATATGTAAAGCATTCAATCGTACTGGAAATGCTTTTTCGTCGCTAATATCGGTCGCCAGTCATGTTTACTAACGCATGTTATCATGTTACACCTCTGAAGATTGACTAGCTGTACTAACTATGTTCTAACCTTTATTCACAGACAGCCATTTGCATTACTACCACACAAGAAAAACGAAATCACTGGGATAGAGAATTTTAAGAGCATTAATAATTATTATTAAATTTAGAACTAAAGCATTCAATTGTACTGGAAATGCTTTTTCGTCGTTAATATCGGTTTCCAGTCATGTATATTAACCCTTGTTAGCATGTTACGCCTCTGAAAATTGACCAGCGGTACTAACTATGCTCTAACCTTTATTTTCAGCGCAGTAAGAACGCCATGACCACTTACATACGTTTTCAGAAATATCTAGTAATTCACAGGCAGCCATTTGCATTACTACCACACAAAAATAACGGAATCGCTTGGATAGAGAATTTTAAGAACATTAATTATTATTAAATTCATATCTAAAGCATTCTATCGTCCTGGAAATGCTTTTTCGTCGCTAATATCGGTTCCCAGTCATGTTTACTAACGCTTGTTAGCATGTTACACCTCTGAAGATTGACCAGCGGTACTAACTATGCTCTAACCTTTATTTTCAGCGCAGTAAAAACGCCATGACCACTTACATACGTTTTCAGAAATATCTAGTAATTCACAGGCAGCCATTTGCATTACTACCACACAAGAATAACGGAATCACTTGGATAGAGAATTTTAAGAGCATTACGGCAATAACGGAATCACTCGGATAGAGAATTTTAAGAGCATTAATTATTATTAAATTCATATCTAAAGCATTCAATCGTACTGGAAATGCTTTTTCGTCGCTAATATCGGTTCCCAGTCATGTTTACTAACGCATGTTGGCATGTTACACCACTGAAGATTGACCAGAAGTACTAACTATGTTCTAACCTTTATTTACAGCGCAGTAAGAACGCAATGACCACTTACATACGTTTTAGAAATATCTAGTAATTCACAGACAGCCATTTGCATTACTACCACACAAGAAAAACGGAATCACTGGGATAGAGAATTTTAAGAACATTAATTATTATTAAATTCAGATCTGAAGCATTCAAACGTACTGGAAATGCTTTTTCGTCGCTAATATCGGTTTCCAGTCATGTATATTTACGCTTGTTAGCATGTTACGCCTCTGAAAATTGACCAGCGGTACTATGTTCTAAGCTTTATTTTCAGCGCAATAAAAACGCAATGACCACTTACATACGTTTTCAGAAATATCTAGTAATTCACAGGCAGCCATTTGCATTACTACCACACAAGAATAACGGAATCAATTGGATAGAGAATTTTAAGAGCATTACGGCAATAACGGAATCACTCGGATACAGAAATTTAAGAGCATTAATTATTATTAAATTCATATCTAAAGCATTCAATCGTACTGGAAATGCTTTTTCGTCGCTAATATCGGTCGCCAGTCATGTTTACTAACGCATGTTATCATGTTACACCTCTGAAGATTGACTAGCTGTACTAACTATGTTCTAACCTTTATTCACAGACAGCCATTTGCATTACTACCACACAAGAAAAACGAAATCACTGGGATAGAGAATTTTAAGAGCATTAATAATTATTATTAAATTTAGAACTAAAGCATTCAATTGTACTGGAAATGCTTTTTCGTCGTTAATATCGGTTTCCAGTCATGTATATTAACCCTTGTTAGCATGTTACGCCTCTGAAAATTGACCAGCGGTACTAACTATGCTCTAACCTTTATTTTCAGCGCAGTAAAACGCCATGACCACTTACATACGTTTTCAGAAATATCTAGTAATTCACAGGCAGCCATTTGCATTACTACCACACAAGAATAACGGAATCAATTGGATAGAGAATTTTAAGAGCATTGCGGCAATAACGGAATCACTCGGATACAGAAATTTAAGAGCATTAATTATTATTAAATTCATATCTAAAGCATTCAATCGTACTGGAAATGCTTTTTCGTCGCTAATATCGGTCGCCAGTCATGTTTACTAACGCATGTTATCATGTTACACCTCTGAAGATTGACTAGCTGTACTAACTATGTTCTAACCTTTATTCACAGACAGCCATTTGCATTACTACCACACAAGAAAAACGGAATCACTGGGATAGAGAATTTTAAGAGCATTAATAATTATTATTAAATTTAGAACTAAAGCATTCAATTGTACTGGAAATGCTTTTTCGTCGTTAATATCGGTTTCCAGTCATGTATATTAACCCTTGTCAGCATGTTACGCCTCTGAAAATTGACCAGCGGTACTAACTATGCTCTAACCTTTATTTTCAGCGCAGTAAGAACGCCATGACCACTTACATACGTTTTCAGAAATATCTAGTAATTCACAGGCAGCCATTTGCATTACTACCACACAAAAATAACGGAATCGCTTGGATAGAGAATTTTAAGAACATTAATTATTATTAAATTCATATCTAAAGCATTCTATCGTCCTGGAAATGCTTTTTCGTCGCTAATATCGGTTCCCAGTCATGTTTACTAACGCTTGTTAGCATGTTACACCTCTGAAGATTGACCAGCGGTACTAACTATGCTCTAACCTTTATTTTCAGCGCAGTAAAAACGCCATGACCACTTACATACGTTTTCAGAAATATCTAGTAATTCACAGGCAGCCATTTGCATTACTACCACACAAGAATAACGGAATCACTTGGATAGAGAATTTTAAGAGCATTACGGCAATAACGGAATCACTCGGATAGAGAATTTTAAGAGCATTAATTATTATTAAATTCATATCTAAAGCATTCAATCGTACTGGAAATGCTTTTTCGTCGCTAATATCGGTTCCCAGTCATGTTTACTAACGCATGTTGGCATGTTACACCACTGAAGATTGACCAGAAGTACTAACTATGTTCTAACCTTTATTTACAGCGCAGTAAGAACGCAATGACCACTTACATACGTTTTAGAAATATCTAGTAATTCACAGACAGCCATTTGCATTACTACCACACAAGAAAAACGGAATCACTGGGATAGAGAATTTTAAGAACATTAATTATTATTAAATTCAGATCTGAAGCATTCAAACGTACTGGAAATGCTTTTTCGTCGCTAATATCGGTCCCTAGTCATGTTTACTAACGCATGTTATCATGTTACACTTCTGAAAATTGACCAGCGGTACTAACTATGCTCTAAGCTTTATTTTGAGCGCAGTAAGAATGCAATGACTACTTACATACGTTTTCAGAAATATCTAGTCATTCACAGGCAGCCATTTGCATTACTACCACACAAGAAAAACGGAATCACTCGGATAGAGAATTTTAAGAGCATTAATTATTATTAAATTCATATCTAAAGCATTCAATCGTACTGGAAATGCTTTTTCGTCGCTAATATCGGTCCCCAGTCATGTTTACTAACGCATGTTATCATGTTACACTTCTGAAAATTGACCAGCGGTACTAACTATGCTCTAAGCTTTATTTTGAGCGCAGTAAGAATGCAATGACTACTTACATACGTTTTCAGAAATATCTAGTCATTCACAGGCAGCCATTTGCATTACTACCACACAAGAAAAACGGAATCACTCGGATAGAGAATTTTAAGAGCATTAATTATATTTAAGTTCAGATCTAACGCATTCAATCGTACTGGAAATGCTTTTTCGTCGCTAATATCGGTTTCCAGTCATGTATATTAACGCTTGTTAGCATGTTACGCCTCTGAAAATTGACCAGCGGTACTATGTTCTAAGCTTTATTTTCAGCGCAATAAAAACGCAATGACCACTTACATACGTTTTCAGAAATATTTAGTAATTCACAGGCAGCCATTTGCATTACTACCACACAAGAAAAACGGAATCACTCGGATAGAGAATTTTAAGAGCATTAATTATTATTAAGTTTAGATCTAAAGCATTCAAACGTACTGGAAATGCTTTTTCGTCGCTAATATCGCTTCCCAGTCATGTTTACTAACGCATGTTGGCATGTTACAACACTGAAGATTGACCAGCAGTACTAACTATGTTCTAACCTTTATTTTCAGCGCAGTAAGAACGCAGTGGCCACTTACATACGTTTTCAGAAAATATCTAGTAATTCACAGGCAGCCATTTGCATTACTACCACACAAGAATAACGGAATCACTTTGATAGAGAATTTTAAGAGCATTAATTATTATCAAAATCAGATCTAAAGCATTCAAACGTACTGGAAATGCTTTTTCGTCACTAATATCGGTTCCCAGTCATGTTTACTAACGCTTGTTAGCATGTTACACCTCTGAAGATTAAACAGCGGTACTAACTATGCTCTAACCTTTATTTTCAGCGCAGTAAGAACGCCATGACCACTTACATACGTTTTCAGAAATATCTAGTAATTCACAGGCAGCCATTTGCATTACTACCACACAAGAATAACGGAATCACTTGGATAGAGAATTTTAAGAGCATTACGGCAATAACGGAATCACTCGGATAGAGAATTTTAAGAGCATTAATTATTATTAAATTCATATCTAAAGCATTCAATCGTACTGGAAATGCTTTTTCGTCGCTAATATCGGTTCCCAGCCATGTTTACTAACGCATGTTGGCATGTTACACCACTGAAGATTGACCAGCAGTACTAACTATGTTCTAACCTTTATTTACAGCGCAGTAAGAACGCAATGACCACTTAAATACGTTTTCAGAAATATCTAGTAATTCACAGACAGCCATTTGCATTACTACCACACAAAAAAAACGGAATCACTTTGATAGAGAATTTTAAGAGCATTAATTATTATCAAAATCAGATCTAAAGCATTCAAACGTACTGGAAATGCTTTTTTGTCGCTAATATCGGTTCCCAGTCATGTTTACTAACGCATGTTGGCATGTTACAACACTGAAGATTGACCAGCAGTACTATGTTCTAACCTTTATTTTCAGCGCAGTAAGAACGCAGTGGCCACTTACATACGTTTTCAGAAAAATATCTAGTAATTCACAGACAGCCATTTGCATTACTACCACACAAGAATAACGGAATCACTTTGATAGAGAATTTTAAGAGCATTAATTATTATCAAAATCAGATCTAAAGCATTCAAACGTACTGGAAATGCTTTTTCGTCACTAATATCGGTTGCCAGTCATGTTTACTAACGCTTGTTAGCATGTTACACCTCTGAAGATTAACCAGCGGTACTAACTATGCTCTAACCTTTATTTTCAGGGCAGTAAGAACGCCATGACCACTTACATACGTTTTCAGAAATATCTAGTAATTCACAGGCAGCCATTTGCATTACTACCACACAAGAATAACGGAATCACTTGGATAGAGAATTTTAAGAGCATTACAGCAATAACGGAATCACTCGGATAGAGAATTTTAAGAGCATTAATTATTATTAAATTCATATCTAAAGCATTCAATCGTACTGGAAATGCTTTTTCGTCGCTAATATCGGTTCCCAGTAATGTTTACTAACGCATGTTGGCATGTTACACCACTGAAGATTGACCAGCAGTACTAACTATGTTCTAACCTTTATTTACAGCGCAGTAAGAACGCAATGACCACTTACATACGTTTTCAGAAATATCTAGTAATTCACAGACAGCCATTTGCATTACTACCACACAAGAAAAACGGAATCACTTTGATAGAGAATTTTAAGAGCATTAATTATTATCAAAATCAGATCTAAAGCATTCAAACGTACTGGAAATGCTTTTTCGTCGCTAATATCGGTTCCCAGTCATGTTTACTAACGCTTGTTAGCATGTTACACCTCTGAAGATTGACCAGCGGTACTAACTATGCTCTAACCTTTATTTTCAGCGCAGTAAAACGCCATGACCACTTACATACGTTTTCAGAAATATCTAGTAATTTACAGGCAGCCATTTGCATTACTACCACACAAGAATAACGGAATCACTTGGATAGAGAATTTTAAGAGCATTACGGCAATAACGGAATCACTCGGATAGAGAATTTTAAGAGCATTAAATATTATTAAATTCATATCTAAAGCATTCAATCGTACTGGAAATGCTTTTTCGTCGCTAATATCGGTCCCCAGTCATGTTTACTAACGCATGTTATCATGCTACACCTCTGAAGATTGACTAGCGGTACTAACTATGCTCTAAGCTTTATTTTCAGCGCAGTAAGAACGCAATGACTACTTACATACGTTTTCAGAAATATCTAGTAATTCACAAGCAGCCATTTGCATTGCTACCACACAAGAAAAACGAAATAAATCGGATAGAGAATTTTAAGAGCATTAATTATTATCAAAATCAGATCTAAAGCATTCAATCGTACTGGAAATGCTTTTTCGTCGCTAATATCGGTTCCCAGTCATGTTTACTAACGCTTGTTAGCATGTTACACCTCTGAAGATTGACCAGCGGTACTAACTATGCTCTAACCTTTATTTTCAGCGCAGTAAAACGCCATGACCACTTACATACGTTTTCAGAAATATCTAGTAATTTACAGGCAGCCATTTGCATTACTACCACACAAGAATAACGGAATCACTTGGATAGAGAATTTTAAGAGCATTACGGCAATAACGGAATCACTCGCATAGAGAATTTTAAGTGCATTAAATATTATTAAATTCATATCTAAAGCATTCAATCGTACTGGAAATGCTTTTTCGTCGCTAATATCGGTCCCCAGTCATGTTTACTAACGCATGTTATCATGTTACACCTCTGAAGATTGACTAGCGGTACTAACTATGCTCTAAGCTTTATTTTCAGCGCAGTAAGAACGCAATGACTACTTACATACGTTTTCAGAAATATCTAGTAATTCACAAGCAGCCATTTGCATTGCTACCACACAAGAAAAACGAAATAAATCGGATAGAGAATTTTAAGAGCATTAATTATTATTAAATTTAGATCTAAAGCATTCAATCGTACTGGAAATGCTTTTTCGTCGCTAATATCGGTTTCCAGTCATGTATATTAACTCTTGTTAGCATGTTACGCCTCTGAAAATTGACCAGCGGTACTAACTATGTTCTAAGCTTTATTTTCAGCGCAATAAGAACGCAGTGGCCACTTACATACGTTTTCAGAAATATCTAGTAATTCGCAGGCAGCCATTTACATTACTACCACACAAGAATAACGGAATCGCTTGGATAGAGAATTTTAAGAGCATTAATTATTATCAGATTCAGATCTAAAGCATTCAAACGTACTGGAAATGCTTTTTCGTCGCTAATATCGGTTCCCAGTCATGTTTACTAACGCTTGTTAGCATGTTACAACACTGAAGATTGACCAGCAGTACTAACTAAGTTCTAACCTTTATTACCAGCGCAGTAAGAACGCAGTGGCCACTTACATACGTTTTCAGAAAAATATCTAGTAATTCACAGGCAGCCATTTGCATTACTACCACACAAGAATAACGGAATCACTTTGATAGAGAATTTTAAGAGCATTAATTATTATCAAAATCAGATCTAAAGCATTCAAACGTACTGGAAATGCTTTTTCGTCGCTAATATCTGTTCCCAGTCATGTTTACTAATGCTTGTTTGCATGTTACAGCACTGAAGATTGACCAGCGGTACTAACTAAGCTCTAACCTTTATTTTAAGCGCAGTAAAACGCCATGACCACTTACATAAGTTTTCAGAAATATCTAGTAATTCACAGGCAGCCATTTGCATTACTACCACACAAGAATAACGGAATCACTTGGATAGAGAATTTTAAGAGCATTACGGCAATAACGGAATCACTCGGATAGAGAATTTTAAGAGCATTAATTATTATTAAATTCATATCTAAAGCATTCAATCGTACTGGAAATGCTTTTTCGTCGCTAATATCGGTTCCCAATCATGTTTACTACCGCATGTTGGCATGTTACACCACTGAAGATTGACCAGCAGTACTAACTAACCTTTATTTACAGCGCAGTAAGAACGCAATGACCACTTACATACGTTTTCAAAAATATCTAGTAATTCACAGACAGCCATTTGCATTACTACCACACAAGAATAACGGAATCACTTGGATAGAGAATTTTAAGAGCATTACAGCAATAACGGAATCACTCGGATAGAGAATTTTAAGAGCATTAATTATTATTAAATTCATATCTAAAGCATTCAATCGTACTGGAAATGCTTTTTCGTCGCTAATATCGGTTCCCAGTCATGTTTACTAACGCATGTTGGCATGTTACACCACTGAAGATCGACCAGCAGTACTAACTATGTTCTAACCATTATTTACAGCGCAGTAAAACGCCATGACCACTTACATACGTTTTCAGAAATATCTAGTAATTCACAGGCAGCCATTTGCATTACTACCACACAAGAATAACGGAATCACTTGGATAGAGAATTTTAAGAGCATTACGGCAATAACGGAATCACTCGGATAGAGAATTTTAAGAGCATTAATTATTATTAAATTCATATCTAAAGCATTCAATCGTACTGGAAATGCTTTTTCGTCGCTAATATCGGTTCCCAGTCATGTTTACTAACGCATGTTGGCATGTTACACCACTGAAGATCGACCAGCAGTACTAACTATGTTCTAACCATTATTTACAGCGCAGTAAAACGCCATGACCACTTACATACGTTTTCAGAAATATCTAGTAATTCACAGGCAGCCATTTGCATTACTACCACACAAGAATAACGGAATCACTTGGATAGAGAATTTTAAGAGCATTACGGCAATAACGGAATCACTCGGATAGAGAATTTTAAGAGCATTAATTATTATTAAATTCATATCTAAAGCATTCAATCGTACTGGAAATGCTTTTTCGTCGCTAATATCGGTTCCCAATCATGTTTACTACCGCATGTTGGCATGTTACACCACTGAAGATTGACCAGCAGTACTAACTAACCTTTATTTACAGCGCAGTAAGAACGCAATGACCACTTACATACGTTTTCAAAAATATCTAGTAATTCACAGACAGCCATTTGCATTACTACCACACAAGAACAACGGAATCACTGGGATAGAGAATATTAAGAACATTAATTATTATTAAATTCAGATCTAAAGCATTCAATCGTACTGGAAATGCTTTTTCGTCGCTAATATCGGTTTCCAGTCATGTATATTAACTCTTGTTAGCATGGTACGCCTCTGAAAATTGACCAGCGGTACTAACTATGTTCTAAGCTTTATTTTCAGCGCAATAAGAACGCAGTGGCCACTTACATACGTTTTCAGAAATATCTAGTAATTCACAGGCAGCCATTTGCATTACTACCACACAAGAATAACGGAATCGCTTGGATAGAGAATTTTAAGAGCATTAATTATTATTAAATTCATATCTAAAGCATTCAATCGTACTGGAAATGCTTTTTCGTTTCTAATATCGGTCCCCAGTCATGTTTACTAACGCATGTTATCATGTTACACTTCTGAAAATTGACCAGCGGTACTAACTATGCTCTAAGCTTTATTTTGAACGCAGTAAGAATGCAATGACTACTTACATACGTTTTCAGAAATATCTAGTCATTCACAGGCAGCCATTTGCATTACTACCACACAAGAAAAACGGAATCACTCGGATAGAGAATTTTAAGAGCATTAATTATATTTAAGTTCAGATCTAACGCATTCAATCGTACTGGAAATGCTTTTTCGTCGCTAATATCGGTTTCCAGTCATGTATATTAACGCTTGTTAGCATGTTACGCCTCTGAAAATTGACCAGCGGTACTATGTTCTAAGCTTTATTTTCACCGCAATAAAAACGCAATGACCACTTACATACGTTTTCAGAAATATTTAGTAATTCACAGGCAGCCATTTGCATTACTACCACACAAGAAAAACGGAATCACTCGGATAGAGAATTTTAAGAGCATTAATTATTATTAAGTTTAGATCTAAAGCATTCAAACGTACTGGAAATGCTTTTTCGTCGCTAATATCGCTTCCCAGTCATGTTTACTAACGCATGTTGGCATGTTACAACACTGAAGATTGACCAGCAGTACTAACTATGTTCTAACCTTTATTTTCAGCGCAGTAAGAACGCAGTGGCCACTTACATACGTTTTCAGAAAAATATCTAGTAATTCACAGGCAGCCATTTGCATTACTACCACAAAAGAATAACGGAATCACTTTGATAGAGAATTTTAAGAGCATTAATTATTATCAAAATCAGATCTAAAGCATTCAAACGTACTGGAAATGCTTTTTCGTCACTAATATCGGTTCCCAGTCATGTTTACTAACGCTTGTTAGCATGTTACACCTCTGAAGATTAACCAGCGGTACTAACTATGCTCTAACCTTTATTTTCAGCGCAGTAAGAACGCCATGACCACTTACATACGTTTTCAGAAATATCTAGTAATTCACAGGCAGCCATTTGCATTACTACCACACAAGAATAACGGAATCACTTGGATAGAGAATTTTAAGAGCATTACGGCAATAACGGAATCACTCGGATAGAGAATTTTAAGAGCATTAATTATTATTAAATTCATATCTAAAGCATTCAATCGTACTGGAAATGCTTTTTCGTCGCTAATATCGGTTCCCAGCCATGTTTACTAACGCATGTTGGCATGTTACACCACTGAAGATTGACCAGCAGTACTAACTATGTTCTAACCTTTATTTACAGCGCAGTAAGAACGCAATGACCACTTAAATACGTTTTCAGAAATATCTAGTAATTCACAGACAGCCATTTGCATTACTACCACACAAGAAAAACGGAATCACTTTGATAGAGAATTTTAAGAGCATTAATTATTATCAAAATCAGATCTAACCATTCAAACGTACTGGAAATGCTTTTTTGTCGCTAATATCGGTTCCCAGTCATGTTTACTAACGCATGTTGGCATGTTACAACACTGAAGATTGACCAGCAGTACTATGTTCTAACCTTTATTTTCAGCGCAGTAAGAACGCAGTGGCCACTTACATACGTTTTCAGAAAAATATCTAGTAATTCACAGACAGCCATTTGCATTACTACCACACAAGAATAACGGAATCACTTTGATAGAGAATTTTAAGAGCATTAATTATTATCAAAATCAGATCTAAAGCATTCAAACGTACTGGAAATGCTTTTTCGTCACTAATATCGGTTGCCAGTCTTGTTTACTAACGCTTGTTAGCATGTTACACCTCTGAAGATTAACCAGCGGTACTAACTATGCTCTAACCTTTTTTTTCAGCGCAGTAAGAACGCCATGACCACTTACATACGTTTTCAGAAATATCTAGTAATTCACAGGCAGCCATTTGCATTACTACCACACAAGAATAACGGAATCACTTGGATAGAGAATTTTAAGAGCATTACAGCAATAACGGAATCACTCGGATAGAGAATTTTAAGAGCATTAATTATTATTAAATTCATATCTAAAGCATTCAATCGTACTGGAAATGCTTTTTCGTCGCTAATATCGGTTCCCAGTAATGTTTACTAACGCATGTTGGCATGTTACACCACTGAAGATTGACCAGCAGTACTAACTATGTTCTAACCTTTATTTACAGCGCAGTAAGAACGCAATGACCACTTACATACGTTTTCAGAAATATCTAGTAATTCACAGACAGCCATTTGCATTACTACCACACAAGAAAAACGGAATCACTTTGATAGAGAATTTTAAGAGCATTAATTATTATCAAAATCAGATCTAAAGCATTCAAACGTACTGGAAATGCTTTTTCGTCGCTAATATCGGTTCCCAGTCATGTTTACTAACGCTTGTTAGCATGTTACACCTCTGAAGATTGACCAGCGGTACTAACTATGCTCTAACCTTTATTTTCAGTGCAGTAAAACGCCATGACCACTTACATACGTTTTCAGAAATATCTAGTAATTTACAGGCAGCCATTTGCATTACTACCACACAAGAATAACGGAATCACTTGGATAGAGAATTTTAAGAGCATTACGGCAATAACGGAATCACTCGGATAGAGAATTTTAAGAGCATTAAATATTATTAAATTCATATCTAAAGCATTCAATCGTACTGGAAATGCTTTTTCGTCGCTAATATCGGTCCCCAGTCATGTTTACTAACGCATGTTATCATGTTACACCTCTGAAGATTGACTAGCGGTACTAACTATGCTCTAAGCTTTATTTTCAGCGCAGTAAGAACGCAATGACTACTTACATACGTTTTCAGAAATATCTAGTAATTCACAAGCAGCCATTTGCATTGCTACCACACAAGAAAAACGAAATAAATCGGATAGAGAATTTTAAGAGCATTAATTATTATTAAATTTAGATCTAAAGCATTCAATCGTACTGGAAATGCTTTTTCGTCGCTAATATCGGTTTCCAGTCATGTATATTAACTCTTGTTAGCATGTTACGCCTCTGAAAATTGACCAGCGGTACTAACTATGTTCTAAGCTTTATTTTCAGAGCAATAAGAACGCAGTGGCCACTTACATACGTTTTCAGAAATATCTAGTAATTCACAGGCAGCCATTTGCATTACTACCACACAAGAATAACGGAATCGCTTGGATAGAGAATTTTAAGAACATTAATTATTATTAAATTCATATCTAAAGCATTCAATGGTACTGGAAATGCTTTTTCGTCGCTAATATCGGTTCCCAGTCATGTTTACTAACGCATGTTAGCATGTTACACCTCTGAAGATTGACCAGCCGTACTAACTATGCTCTAACCTTTATTTTCAGCGCAGTAAGAACGCCATGACCACTTACATACGTTTTCAGAAATATCTAGTAATTCACAGGCAGCCATTTGCATTACTACCACACAAGAATAACGGAATCACTTGGATAGAGAATTTTAAGAGCATTACGGCAATAACGGAATCACTCGAATAGAGAACTTTAAGAGCATTAATTATTATTAAATTCATATCTAAAGCATTCAATCGTACCGGAAATGCTTTTTCGTCGCTAATATCGGTTCCCAGTCATGTTTACTAACGCTTGTTAGCATGTTACACCTCTGAAGATTGACCAGCGGTACTAACTATGCTCTAACCTTTATTTTCAGAGCAGTAAGAACGCCATGACCACTTACATACGTTTTCAGAAATATCTAGTAATTCACAGGCAGCCATTTGCATTACTACCACACAAGAAAAACGGAATCACTCGGATAGAGAATTTTAAGAGCATTAAGGGCCGGTTCTACAATCCAAGGATAAAGTTAGCCGGGGAATAAATTCTCTAGAAAGTATTGTTGTAATAGAGAAAACTATGACAATTATACCTCGGATAGCTTATTCTAGGTATATACTTGCATTGTAGAACCGCCCCTAATTATTATTAAGTTCAGATCTAAAGCATTCAATCGTACTGGAAATGCTTTTTCGTCGCTAATATCGGTTTCCAGTCATGTATATTAACGCTTGTTTGCATGTTACGCCTCTGAAAATTGACCAGCGGTACTAACTATGTTCTAAGCATTATTTTCAGCGCAATAAGAATGCAATGACCACTTACATACGTTTTCAGAAATATTTAGTAATTCGCAGGCAGCCATTTGCATTACTACCACACAAGAAAAACGGAATCCCTCGGATAGAAAATTTTAAGAGCATTAATTATTATTAAGTTCAGATGTAAAGCATTCAAACGTACTGGAAATGCTTTTTCGTCGCTAATATTGCTTCCCAGTCATGTTTACTAACGCATGTTAGCATGTTTCACCTCTGAAGATTGACCAGCGGTACTAACTATGCTCTAACCTTTATTTTCAGCGCAGTAAGAACGCCATGACCACTTACATACGTTTTCAGAAATATCTAGTAATTCACAGGCAGCCATTTGCATTACTACTACACAAGAATAACGGAATCACTTGGATAGAAAATTTTAAGCGCATTAATTATTATTAAATTCAGATCTAAAGCATTCAAACGTACTGGAAATGCTTTTTTGTCGCTAATATCGGTTCCCAGTCACGTTTACTAACGCATGTTGGCATGTTAAAACACTGAAGATTGACCAGCAGTACTAACTATGTTCTAACCTTTATTTTCAGCGCAGTAAGAACGCAGTGGCCACTTACATACGTTTTCAGAAAAATATCTAGTAATTCACAGACAGCCATTTGCATTACTACTACACAAGAATAACGGAATCACTTTGATAGAGAATTTTAAGAGCATTAATTATTATCAAAATCAGATCTAAAGCATTCAAACGTACTGGAAATGCTTTTTCGTCACTAATATCGGTTGCCAGTCTTGTTTACTAACGCTTGTTAGCATGTTACACCTCTGAAGATTAACCAGCGGTACTAACTATGCTCTAACCTTTTTTTTCAGCGCAGTAAGAACGCCATGACCACTTACATACGTTTTCAGAAATATCTAGTAATTCACAGGCAGCCATTTGCATTACTACCACACAAGAATAACGGAATCACTTGGATAGAGAATTTTAAGAGCATTACAGCAATAACGGAATCACTCGGATAGAGAATTTTAAGAGCATTAATTATTATTAAATTCATATCTAAAGCATTCAATCGTACTGGAAATGCTTTTTCGTCGCTAATATCGGTTCCCAGTAATGTTTACTAACGCATGTTGGCATGTTACACCACTGAAGATTGACCAGCAGTACTAACTATGTTCTAACCTTTATTTACAGCGCAGTAAGAACGCAATGACCACTTACATACGTTTTCAGAAATATCTAGTAATTCACAGACAGCCATTTGCATTACTACCACACAAGAAAAACGGAATCACTTTGATAGAGAATTTTAAGAGCATTAATTATTATCAAAATCAGATCTAAAGCATTCAAACGTACTGGAAATGCTTTTTCGTCGCTAATATCGGTTCCCAGTCATGTTTACTAACGCTTGTTAGCATGTTACACCTCTGAAGATTGACCAGCGGTACTAACTATGCTCTAACCTTATTTTCAGTGCAGTAAAACGCCATGACCACTTACATACGTTTTCAGAAATATCTAGTAATTTACAGGCAGCCATTTGCATTACTACCACACAAGAATAACGGAATCACTTGGATAGAGAATTTTAAGAGCATTACGGCAATAACGGAATCACTCGGATAGAGAATTTTAAGAGCATTAAATATTATTAAATTCATATCTAAAGCATTCAATCGTACTGGAAATGCTTTTTCGTCGCTAATATCGGTCCCCAGTCATGTTTACTAACGCATGTTATCATGTTACACCTCTGAAGATTGACTAGCGGTACTAACTATACTCTAAGCTTTATTTTCAGCGCAGTAAGAACGCAATGACTACTTACATACGTTTTCAGAAATATCTAGTAATTCACAAGCAGCCATTTGCATTGCTACCACACAAGAAAAACGAAATAAATCGGATAGAGAATTTTAAGAGCATTAATTATTATTAAATTTAGATCTAAAGCATTCAATCGTACTGGAAATGCTTTTTCGTCGCTAATATCGGTTTCCAGTCATGTATATTAACTCTTGTTAGCATGTTACGCCTCTGAAAATTGACCAGCGGTACTAACTATGTTCTAAGCTTTATTTTCAGAGCAATAAGAACGCAGTGGCCACTTACATACGTTTTCAGAAATATCTAGTAATTCACAGGCAGCCATTTGCATTACTACCACACAAGAATAACGGAATCGCTTGGATAGAGAATTTTAAGAACATTAATTATTATTAAATTCATATCTAAAGCATTCAATGGTACTGGAAATGCTTTTTCGTCGCTAATATCGGTTCCCAGTCATGTTTACTAACGCATGTTAGCATGTTACACCTCTGAAGATTGACCAGCCGTACTAACTATGCTCTAACCTTTATTTTCAGCGCAGTAAGAACGCCATGACCACTTACATACGTTTTCAGAAATATCTAGTAATTCACAGGCAGCCATTTGCATTACTACCACACAAGAATAACGGAATCACTTGGATAGAGAATTTTAAGAGCATTACGGCAATAACGGAATCACTCGAATAGAGAACTTTAAGAGCATTAATTATTATTAAATTCATATCTAAAGCATTCAATCGTACCGGAAATGCTTTTTCGTCGCTAATATCGGTTCCCAGTCATGTTTACTAACGCTTGTTAGCATGTTACACCTCTGAAGATTGACCAGCGGTACTAACTATGCTCTAACCTTTATTTTCAGAGCAGTAAGAACGCCATGACCACTTACATACGTTTTCAGAAATATCTAGTAATTCACAGGCAGCCATTTGCATTACTACCACACAAGAAAAACGGAATCACTCGGATAGAGAATTTTAAGAGCATTAAGGGCCGGTTCTACAATCCAAGGATAAAGTTAGCCGGGGAATAAATTCTCTAGAAAGTATTGTTGTAATAGAGAAAACTATGACAATTATACCTCGGATAGCTTATTCTAGGTATATACTTGCATTGTAGAACCGCCCCTAATTATTATTAAGTTCAGATCTAAAGCATTCAATCGTACTGGAAATGCTTTTTCGTCGCTAATATCGGTTTCCAGTCATGTATATTAACGCTTGTTTGCATGTTACGCCTCTGAAAATTGACCAGCGGTACTAACTATGTTCTAAGCATTATTTTCAGCGCAATAAGAATGCAATGACCACTTACATACGTTTTCAGAAATATTTAGTAATTCGCAGGCAGCCATTTGCATTACTACCACACAAGAAAAACGGAATCCCTCGGATAGAAAATTTTAAGAGCATTAATTATTATTAAGTTCAGATGTAAAGCATTCAAACGTACTGGAAATGCTTTTTCGTCGCTAATATTGCTTCCCAGTCATGTTTACTAACGCATGTTAGCATGTTTCACCTCTGAAGATTGACCAGCGGTACTAACTATGCTCTAACCTTTATTTTCAGCGCAGTAAGAACGCCATGACCACTTACATACGTTTTCAGAAATATCTAGTAATTCACAGGCAGCCATTTGCATTACTACTACACAAGAATAACGGAATCACTTGGATAGAAAATTTTAAGCGCATTAATTATTATTAAATTCAGATCTAAAGCATTCAAACGTACTGGAAATGCTTTTTTGTCGCTAATATCGGTTCCCAGTCACGTTTACTAACGCATGTTGGCATGTTAAAACACTGAAGATTGACCAGCAGTACTAACTATGTTCTAACCTTTATTTTCAGCGCAGTAAGAACGCAGTGGCCACTTACATACGTTTTCAGAAAAATATCTAGTAATTCACAGGCAGCCATTTGCATTACTACCACACAAGAATAACGGAATCACTTTGATAGAAAATTTTAAGAGCATTAATTATTATCAAAATCAAATCTAAAGCATTCAAACGTAGTGGAAATGCTTTTTCGTCGCTAATATCGGTTCCCAGTGATGTTTACTAACGCTTGTTAGCATGTTACACCTCTGAAGATTGACCAGCGGTACTAACTATGCTCTAACCTTTATTTTCAGCGCAGTAAAACGCCATGACCACTTACATACGTTTTCAGAAATATCTAGTAATTCACAGGCAGCCATTTGCATTACTACCACACAAGAATAACGGAACCACTTGGATAGAGAATTTTAAGAGCATTACGGCAATAACGGAATCACTCGGATAGAGAATTTTAAGAGCATTAATTATTATTAAATTCATATTTAAAGCATTCAATCGTACCGGAAATGCTTTTTCGTCGCTAATATCGGTTCCCAGTCATGTTTACTAACGCTTGTTAGCATGTTACACCTCTGAAGATTGACCAGCGGTACTAACTATGCTCTAACCTTTATTTTCAGCGCAGTAAGAACGCCATGACCATTTACATACGTCTTCAGAAATATCTAGTAATTCACAGGCAGCCATTTGCATTACTACCACACAAGAATAACGGAATCACTTGGATAGAGAATTTTAGGAGCATTACGGCAATAACGGAATTACTCGGATAGAGAATTTTAAGAGCATTAATTATTATTAAATTCAGATCTGAAGCATTCAAACGTACTGGAAAAGCTTTTTCGTCGCTAATATCGGTCCCCAGTCATGTTTACTAACGCATGTTATCATGTTACACCTCTGAAGATTGACCAGCGGTACTAACTATGCTCTAAGCTTTATTTTCAGCGCAGTAAGAACGCCATGACCATTTACATACGTTTTCAGAAATATCTAGTCATTCACAGGCAGCCATTTGCATTACTACCACACAAGAAAAACGGAATCACTCGGATAGAGAATTTTAAGAGCATTAATTATTATTAAGTTCAGATCTAAAGCATTCAATCGTACTGGAAATGCTTTTTCGTCGCTAATATCGGTTTCCAGTCATGTATATTAACGCTTATTAGCATGTTACGCCTCTGAAAATTGACCAGCGGTACTAACTATGTTCTAAGCTTTATTTTCAGCGCAATAAGAACGCAATGACCACTTACATACGTTTTCAGAAATATCTAGTAATTCACAGGCAGCCATTTGCATTACTACCACACAAGAAAAACGGATCACTCGAATAGAGAATTTTAAGAGCATTAATTATTATTAAATTCAGATCTAAAGCATTCAAACGTACTAGAAACGTCTTTTCGTCGATAATATCCGTTCCCAGTCATGTTTACTAACGCATGTTAGTATGTTACACCACTGAAGATTGTCCAGCGGTACTAATCATGTTCTAAGCTTTATTTTCAGCGCAGTATGAACGCAATGACCACTTACATACGTTTTCAGAAATATCTAGTAATTCACAGGCAGCATTTGCATTACTACCACACAAGAAAAACGGATCACTCTAATAGAGAATTTTAAGAGCATTAATTATTATTAAATTCAGATCTAAAGCATTCAAACGTACTAGAAACGTCTTTTCGTCGATAATATCCGTTCCCAGTCATGTTTACTAACGCATGTTAGTATGTTACACCACTAAAGATTGTCCAGCGGTACTAATCATGTTCTAAGCTTTATTTTCAGCGCAGTATGAACGCAATGACCACTTACATACGTTTTCAGAAATATCTAGTAATTCACAGGCAGCATTTGCATTACTACCACACAAGAAAAACGGATCACTCTAATAGAGAATTTTAAGAGCATTAATTATTATTAAATTCATATCTAAAGCATTCAATCGTACCGGAAATGCTTTTTCGTCGCTAATATCGGTTCCCAGTCATGTTTACTAACGCTTGTTAGCATGTTACACCTCTGAAGATTGACCAGCGGTACTAACTATGCTCTAACCTTTATTTTCAGAGCAGTAAGAACGCCATGACCACTTACATACGTTTTCAGAAATATCTAGTAATTCACAGGCAGCCATTTGCATTACTACCACACAAGAATAACGGAATCACTTGGATAGAGAATTTTAAGAGCATTACGGCAATAACGGAATCACTCGGATAGAGAATTTTAAGAGCATTAATTATTATTAAATTCATATCTAAAGCATTCAATCGCACTGGAAATGCTTTTTCGTCGCTAATATCGGTTTCCAGTCATGTTTACTAACGCTTGTTAGCATGTTACACCTCTGAAGATTGACCAGCGGTACTAGCTATGCTCTAACCTTTATTTTCAGCGCAGTAAGAACGCCATGACCACTTACATACGTTTTCAGAAATATCTAGTAATTCACAGGCAGCCATTTGCATTACTACCACACAAGAATAACGGAATCACTTGGATAGAGAATTTTAAGAGCATTACGGCAATAACGGAATCACTCGGATAGAGAATTTTAAGAGCATTAATTATTATTAAATTCATATCTAAAGCATTCAATCGTACTGGAAATGCTGTTTCGTCGCTAATATCGGTTCCCAGTCATGTTTACTAACGCATGTTGGCATGTTACACCACTGAAGATTGACCAGCAGTACTAACTATGTTCAAACCTTTATTTACAGCGCAGTAAGAACGCAATGACCCCTTACATACGTTTTCAGAAATATCTAGTAATTTACAGACAGCCATTTGCATTACTACCACACAAGAAAAACGGAATCACTGGGATAGAGAATTTTAAGAGCATTATTTATTATTAAATTTAGATCTAAAGCATTCAATCGTACTGGAAATGCTTTTTCGTCGCTAATATCGGTTTCCAGTCATGTATATTAACTCTTGTTAGCATGTTACGCCTCTGAAAATTGACCAGCGGTACTAACTATGTTCTAAGCTTTATTTTCAGAGCAATAAGAACGCAGTGGCCACTTACATACGTTTTCAGAAATATCTAGTAATTCACAGGCAGCCATTTGCATTACTACCACACAAGAATAACGGAATCGCTTGGATAGAGAATTTTAAGAACATTAATTATTATTAAATTCATATCTAAAGCATTCAATGGTACTGGAGATGCTTTTTCGTCGCTAATATCGGTTCCCAGTCATGTTTACTAACGCATGTTAGCATGTTACACCTCTGAAGATTGACCAGCGGTACTAACTATGCTCTAACCTTTATTTTCAGCGCAGTAAGAACGCCATGACCACTTACATACGTTTTCAGAAATATCTAGTAATTCACAGGCAGCCATTTGCATTACTACCACACAAGAATAACGGAATCACTTGGATAGAGAATTTTAAGAGCATTACGGCAATAACGGAATCACTCGAATAGAGAACTTTAAGAGCATTAATTATTATTAAATTCATATCTAAAGCATTCAATCGTACCGGAAATGCTTTTTCGTCGCTAATATCGGTTCCCAGTCATGTTTACTAACGCTTGTTAGCATGTTACACCTCTGAAGATTGACCAGCGGTACTAACTATGCTCTAACCTTTATTTTCAGAGCAGTAAGAACGCCATGACCACTTACATACGTTTTCAGAAATATCTAGTAATTCACAGGCAGCCATTTGCATTACTACCACACAAGAAAAACGGAATCACTCGGATAGAGAATTTTAAGAGCATTAATTATTATTAAGTTCAGATCTAAAGCATTCAATCGTACTGGAAATGCTTTTTCGTCGCTAATATCGGTTTCCAGTCATGTATATTAACGCTTGTTTGCATGTTACGCCTCTGAAAATTGACCAGCGGTACTAACTATGTTCTAAGCATTATTTTCAGCGCAATAAGAACGCAATGACCACTTACATACGTTTTCAGAAATATTTAGTAATTCGCAGGCAGCCATTTGCATTACTACCACACAAGAAAAACGGAATCCCTCGGATAGAAAATTTTAAGAGCATTAATTATTATTAAGTTCAGATGTAAAGCATTCAAACGTACTGGAAATGCTTTTTCGTCGCTAATATCGCTTCCCAGTCATGTTTACTAACGCATGTTAGCATGTTTCACCTCTGAAGATTGACCAGCGGTACTAACTATGCTCTAACCTTTATTTTCAGCGCAGTAAGAACGCCATGACCACTTACATACGTTTTCAGAAATATCTAGTAATTCACAGGCAGCCATTTGCATTACTACTACACAAGAATAACGGAATCACTTGGATAGAAAATTTTAAGCGCATTAATTATTATTAAATTCAGATCTAAAGCATTCAAACGTACTGGAAATGCTTTTTTGTCGCTAATATCGGTTCCCAGTCACGTTTACTAACGCATGTTGGCATGTTAAAACACTGAAGATTGACCAGCAGTACTAACTATGTTCTAACCTTTATTTTCAGCGCAGTAAGAACGCAGTGGCCACTTACATACGTTTTCAGAAAAATATCTAGTAATTCACAGGCAGCCATTTGCATTACTACCACACAAGAATAACGGAATCACTTTGATAGAAAATTTTAAGAGCATTAATTATTATCAAAATCAAATCTAAAGCATTCAAACGTAGTGGAAATGCTTTTTCGTCGCTAATATCGGTTCCCAGTGATGTTTACTAACGCTTGTTAGCATGTTACACCTCTGAAGATTGACCAGCGGTACTAACTATGCTCTAACCTTTATTTTCAGCGCAGTAAAACGCCATGACCACTTACATACGTTTTCAGAAATATCTAGTAATTCACAGGCAGCCATTTGCATTACTACCACACAAGAATAACGGAACCACTTGGATAGAGAATTTTAAGAGCATTACGGCAATAACGGAATCACTCGGATAGAGAATTTTAAGAGCATTAATTATTATTAAATTCATATTTAAAGCATTCAATCGTACCGGAAATGCTTTTTCGTCGCTAATATCGGTTCCCAGTCATGTTTACTAACGCTTGTTAGCATGTTACACCTCTGAAGATTGACCAGCGGTACTAACTATGCTCTAACCTTTATTTTCAGCGCAGTAAGAACGCCATGACCATTTACATACGTCTTCAGAAATATCTAGTAATTCACAGGCAGCCATTTGCATTACTACCACACAAGAATAACGGAATCACTTGGATAGAGAATTTTAAGAGCATTACGGCAATAACGGAATTACTGGGATAGAGAATTTTAAGAGCATTAATTATTATTAAATTCAGATCTGAAGCATTCAAACGTACTGGAAAAGCTTTTTCGTCGCTAATATCGGTCCCCAGTCATGTTTACTAACGCATGTTATCATGTTATACCTCTGAAGATTGACCAGCGGTACTAACTATGCTCTAAGCTTTATTTTCAGCGCAGTAAGAACGCCATGACCATTTACATACGTTTTCAGAAATATCTAGTCATTCACAGGCAGCCATTTGCATTACTACCACACAAGAAAAACGGAATCACTCGGATAGAGAATTTTAAGAGCATTAATTATTATTAAGTTCAGATCTAAAGCATTCAATCGTACTGGAAATGCTTTTTCGTCGCTAATATCGGTTTCCAGTCATGTATATTAACGCTTATTAGCATGTTACGCCTCTGAAAATTGACCAGCGGTACTAACTATGTTCTAAGCTTTATTTTCAGCGCAATAAGAACGCAATGACCACTTACATACGTTTTCAGAAATATCTAGTAATTCACAGGCAGCCATTTGCATTACTACCACACAAGAAAAACGGATCACTCGAATAGAGAATTTTAAGAGCATTAATTATTATTAAATTCAGATCTAAAGCATTCAAACGTACTAGAAACGTCTTTTCGTCGATAATATCCGTTCCCAGTCATGTTTACTAACGCATGTTAGTATGTTACACCAGTGAAGATTGTCCAGCGGTACTAATCATGTTCTAAGCTTTATTTTCAGCGCAGTATGAACGCAATGACCACTTACATACGTTTTCAGAAATATCTAGTAATTCACAGGCAGCATTTGCATTACTACCACACAAGAAAAACGGATCACTCTAATAGAGAATTTTAAGAGCATTAATTATTATTAAATTCATATCTAAAGCATTCAATCGTACCGGAAATGCTTTTTCGTCGCTAATATCGGTTCCCAGTCATGTTTACTAACGCTTGTTAGCATGTTACACCTCTGAAGATTGACCAGCGGTACTAACTATGCTCTAACCTTTATTTTCAGAGCAGTAAGAACGCCATGACCACTTACATACGTTTTCAGAAATATCTAGTAATTCACAGGCAGCCATTTGCATTACTACCACACAAGAATAACGGAATCACTTGGATAGAGAATTTTAAGAGCATTACGGCAATAACGGAATCACTCGGATAGAGAATTTTAAGAGCATTAATTATTATTAAATTCATATCTAAAGCATTCAATCGCACTGGAAATGCTTTTTCGTCGCTAATATCGGTTTCCAGTCATGTTTACTAACGCTTGTTAGCATGTTACACCTCTGAAGATTGACCAGCGGTACTAGCTATGCTCTAACCTTTATTTTCAGCGCAGTAAGAACGCCATGACCACTTACATACGTTTTCAGAAATATCTAGTAATTCACAGGCAGCCATTTGCATTACTACCACACAAGAATAACGGAATCACTTGGATAGAGAATTTTAAGAGCATTACGGCAATAACGGAATCACTCGGATAGAGAATTTTAAGAGCATTAATTATTATTAAATTCATATCTAAAGCATTCAATCGTACTGGAAATGCTGTTTCGTCGCTAATATCGGTTCCCAGTCATGTTTACTAACGCATGTTGGCATGTTACACCACTGAAGATTGACCAGCAGTACTAACTATGTTCAAACCTTTATTTACAGCGCAGTAAGAACGCAATGACCACTTACATACGTTTTCAGAAATATCTAGTAATTTACAGACAGCCATTTGCATTACTACCACACAAGAAAAACGGAATCACTGGGATAGAGAATTTTAAGAGCATTATTTATTATTAAATTTAGATCTAAAGCATTCAATCGTACTGGAAATGCTTTTTCGTCGCTAATATCGGTTTCCAGTCATGTATATTAACTCTTGTTAGCATGTTACGCCTCTGAAAATTGACCAGCGGTACTAACTATGTTCTAAGCTTTATTTTCAGAGCAATAAGAACGCAGTGGCCACTTACATACGTTTTCAGAAATATCTAGTAATTCACAGGCAGCCATTTGCATTACTACCACACAAGAATAACGGAATCGCTTGGATAGAGAATTTTAAGAACATTAATTATTATTAAATTCATATCTAAAGCATTCAATGGTACTGGAAATGCTTTTTCGTCGCTAATATCGGTTCCCAGTCATGTTTACTAACGCATGTTAGCATGTTACACCTCTGAAGATTGACCAGCGGTACTAACTATGCTCTAACCTTTATTTTCAGCGCAGTAAGAACGCCATGACCACTTACATACGTTTTCAGAAATATCTAGTAATTCACAGGCAGCCATTTGCATTACTACCACACAAGAATAACGGAATCACTTGGATAGAGAATTTTAAGAGCATTACGGCAATAACGGAATCACTCGAATAGAGAACTTTAAGAGCATTAATTATTATTAAATTCCTATCTAAAGCATTCAATCGTACCGGAAATGCTTTTTCGTCGCTAATATCGGTTCCCAGTCATGTTTACTAACGCTTGTTAGCATGTTACACCTCTGAAGATTGACCAGCGGTACTAACTATGCTCTAACCTTTATTTTCAGAGCAGTAAGAACGCCATGACCACTTACATACGTTTTCAGAAATATCTAGTAATTCACAGGCAGCCATTTGCATTACTGCCCCACAAGAAAAACGGAATCACTCGGATAGAGAATTTTAAGAGCATTAATTATTATTAAGTTCAGATCTAAAGCATTCAATCGTACTGGAAATGCTTTTTCGTCGCTAATATCGGTTTCCAGTCATGTATATTAACGCTTGTTTGCATGTTACGCCTCTGAAAATTGACCAGCGGTACTAACTATGTTCTAAGCATTATTTTCAGCGCAATAAGAACGCAATGACCACTTACATACGTTTTCAGAAATATTTAGTAATTCGCAGGCAGCCATTTGCATTACTACCACACAAGAAAAACGGAATCCCTCGGATAGAAAATTTTAAGAGCATTAATTATTATTAAGTTCAGATGTAAAGCATTCAAACGTACTGGAAATGCTTTTTCGTCGCTAATATCGCTTCCCAGTCATGTTTACTAACGCATGTTAGCATGTTTCACCTCTGAAGATTGACCAGCGGTACTAACTATGCTCTAACCTTTATTTTCAGCGCAGTAAGAACGCCATGACCACTTACATACGTTTTCAGAAATATCTAGTAATTCACAGGCAGCCATTTGCATTACTACTACACAAGAATAACGGAATCACTTGGATAGAAAATTTTAAGCGCATTAATTATTATTAAATTCAGATCTAAAGCATTCAAACGTACTGGAAATGCTTTTTTGTCGCTAATATCGGTTCCCAGTCACGTTTACTAACGCATGTTGGCATGTTAAAACACTGAAGATTGACCAGCAGTACTAACTATGTTCTAACCTTTATTTTCAGCGCAGTAAGAACGCAGTGGCCACTTACATACGTTTTCAGAAAAATATCTAGTAATTCACAGGCAGCCATTTGCATTACTACCACACAAGAATAACGGAATCACTTTGATAGAAAATTTTAAGAGCATTAATTATTATCAAAATCAAATCTAAGGCATTCAAACGTAGTGGAAATGCTTTTTCGTCGCTAATATCGGTTCCCAGTGATGTTTACTAACGCTTGTTAGCATGTTACACCTCTGAAGATTGACCAGCGGTACTAACTATGCTCTAACCTTTATTTTCAGCGCAGTAAAACGCCATGACCACTTACATACGTTTTCAGAAATATCTAGTAATTCACAGGCAGCCATTTGCATTACTACCACACAAGAATAACGGAACCACTTGGATAGAGAATTTTAAGAGCATTACGGCAATAACGGAATCACTCGGATAGAGAATTTTAAGAGCATTAATTATTATTAAATTCATATTTAAAGCATTCAATCGTACCGGAAATGCTTTTTCGTCGCTAATATCGGTTCCCAGTCATGTTTACTAACGCTTGTTAGCATGTTACACCCCTGAAGATTGACCAGCGGTACTAACTATGCTCTAACCTTTATTTTCAGCGCAGTAAGAACGCCATGACCATTTACATACGTCTTCAGAAATATCTAGTAATTCACAGGCAGCCATTTGCATTACTACCACACAAGAATAACGGAATCACTTGGATAGAGAATTTTAAGAGCATTACGGCAATAACGGAATTACTCGGATAGAGAATTTTAAGAGCATTAATTATTATTAAATTCAGATCTGAAGCATTCAAACGTACTGGAAAAGCTTTTTCGTCGCTAATATCGGTCCCCAGTCATGTTTACTAACGCATGTTATCATGTTACACCTCTGAAGATTGACCAGCGGTACTAACTATGCTCTAAACTTTATTTTCAGCGCAGTAAGAACGCCATGACCATTTACATACGTTTTCAGAAATATCTAGTCATTCACAGGCAGCCATTTGCATTACTACCACACAAGAAAAACGGAATCACTCGGATAGAGAATTTTAAGAGCATTAATTATTATTAAGTTCAGATCTAAAGCATTCAATCGTACTGGAAATGCTTTTTCGTCGCTAATATCGGTTTCCAGTCATGTATATTAACGCTTATTAGCATGTTACGCCTCTGAAAATTGACCAGCGGTACTAACTATGTTCTAAGCTTTATTTTCAGCGCAATAAGAACGCAATGACCACTTACATACGTTTTCAGAAATATCTAGTAATTCACAGGCAGCCATTTGCATTACTACCACACAAGAAAAACGGATCACTCGAATAGAGAATTTTAAGAGCATTAATTATTATTAAATTCAGATCTAAAGCATTCAAACGTACTAGAAACGTCTTTTCGTCGATAATATCCGTTCCCAGTCATGTTTACTAACGCATGTTAGTATGTTACACCACTGAAGATTGTCCAGCGGTACTAATCATGTTCTAAGCTTTATTTTCAGCGCAGTATGAACGCAATGACCACTTACATACGTTTTCAGAAATATCTAGTAATTCACAGGCAGCATTTGCATTACTACCACACAAGAAAAACGGATCACTCTAATAGAGAATTTTAAGAGCATTAATTATTATTAAATTCAGATCTAAAGCATTCAAACGTACTAGAAACGTATTTTCGTCGATAATATCCGTTCCCAGTCATGTTTACTAACGCTTGTTAGCATGTTACACCTCTGAAGATTGACCAGCGGTACTAACTACGTTCTAAGCTTTATTTTCAGCGCAGTAAGAACGCAATGACCACTTACATACGTTTTCAGAAATAGCTAGTAATTCACAGGCAGCCATTTGCATTGCTACCACACAAGAATAACGGAATCACTCGGATAGAGAATTTTAAGAGCATTAATTATTATTAAATTCAGATCTAAAGCATTCAAACGTACTAGAAACGTCTTTTTGTCGATAATATCGGTTCCCAGTCATGTTTACTAACGCATGTTAGCATGTTACACCTCTGAAGATTGACCAGCGGTACTAACTATGTTCTAAGCTTTATTTTCAGCGCAGTAAGAACGCAATGACCACTTACATACGTTTTCAGAAATAGCTAGTAATTCACAGGCAGCCATTTGCATTGCTACCACACAAGAAAAACGGAATCACACGGATAGAGAATATTAAAAGCATTAATTATTATTTAATTCAGATCTAAAGCATTCAAACGTACTAGAAACGTCTTTACGTCGATAATATCAGTTACCAGTCATGTTTACTAACGCATGTTAGCATGTTACACCTCTGAAGATTGACCAGCGGTACTAACTATGTTCTAAGCTTTATTTTCAGCGCAGTAAGAACGCAATGACCACTTACATACGTTTTCAGAAATAGCTAGTAATTCACAGGCAGCCATTTGCATTGCTACCACACAAGAAAAACGGAATCACACGGATAGAGAATTTTAAAAGCATTATTTATTATTAAATTCAGATCTAAAGCATTCAAACGTACTAGAAACGTCTTTTCGTCGATAATATCGGTTCCCAGTCATGTTTACTAACGCATGTTAGCATGTTACACCTCTGAAGGTTGACCAGCGGTACTAATAATGTTCTAAGCTTTATTTGCAGCGCAGCAAGAACGCAATGACCACTTACATACGTTTCCAGAAATATCTAGTAATTCACAGGCAACCATTTGCATTGCTACCACACCAGAAAAACGGAATCACTCGGATAGAGAATTTTAAGAGCATTAATTATTATTAAATTCAGATCTAAAGCATTTAAACGTACTGGAAACGCTTTTTCGTCGCTAATATAGGTTCCTAGTCATGTTTACTAACGCATGTTAACATGTTACACCTCTGAAGATTGACCAGCGGTACTAACTATGTTCTAAGCTTTATTTTCAGCGCAGTAAGAACGCAATGACCACTTACATACGTTTTCAGAAATAGCTAGTAATTCACAGGCAGCCATTTGCATTGCTACCACACAAGAAAAACGGATCACTCGAATAGAGAATTTTAAGAGCATTAATTATTATTAAATTCAGATCTAAAGCATTCAAACGTACTAGAAACGTCTTTTCGTCGATAATATCCGTTCCCAGTCATGTTTACTAACGCATGTTAGCATGTTACACCACTGAAGATTGACCAGCGGTACTAACTATGTTCTAAGCTTTATTTTCAGCGCAGTAAGAACGCAATGACCACTTACATACGTTTTCAGAAATAGCTAGTAATTCACAGGCAGCCATTTGCATTGCTACCACACAAGAAAAACGGATCACTCGAATAGAGAATTTTAAGAGCATTAATTATTATTAAATTCAGATCTAAAGCATTCAAACGTACTAGAAACGTCTTTTCGTCGATAATATCCGTTCCCAGTCATGTTTACTAACGCATGTTAGCATGTTACACCACTGAAGATTGACCAGCGGTACTAATAATGTTCTAAGCTTTATTTGCAGCGCAGCAAGAACGCAATGACCACTTACATACGTTTCCAGAAATATCTAGTAATTCACAGGCAGCCATTTGCATTGCTACCACACAAGAAAAACGGAATCACTCGGATAGAGAATTTTAAGAGCATTAATTATTATTAAATTCAGATCTAAAGCATTCAGACGTACTGGAAACGCTTTTTCGTCGCTAATATAGGTTCCTAGTCATGTTTACTAACGCATGTTAACATGTTACACCTCTGAAGATTGACCAGCGGTACTAACTATGTTCTAAGCTTTATTTTCAGCGCAGTAAGAACGCAATGACCACTTACATACGTTTTCAGAAATAGCTAGTAATTCACAGGCAGCCATTTGCATTGCTACCACACAAGAAAAACGGATCACTCGAATAGAGAATTTTAAGAGCATTAATTATTATTAAATTCAGATCTAAAGCATTCAAACGTACTAGAAACGTCTTTTCGTCGATAATATCCGTTCCCAGTCATGTTTACTAACGCATGTTAGCATGTTACACCTCTGAAGATTTACCAGCGGTACTAACTATGTTCTAAGCTTTATTTTTAGCGCAGTAAGAACGCAATGACCACTTACATACGTTTTCAGAAATAGCTAGTAATTCACAGGCAGCCATTTGCATTGCTACCACACCAGAAAAACGGATCACTCGAATAGAGAATTTTAAGAGCATTAATTATTATTAAATTCAGATCTAAAGCATTTAAACGTACTGGAAACGCTTTTTCGTCGCTAATATAGGTTCCTAGTCATGTTTACTAACGCATGTTAACATGTTACACCTCTGAAGATTGACCAGCGGTACTAACTATGTTCTAAGCTTTATTTTCAGCGCAGTAAGATCGCAATGACCACTTACATACGTTTTCAGAAATAGCTAGTAATTCACAGACAGTCATTTGCATTGCTACCACACAAGAAAAACGGATCACTCGAATAGAGAATTTTAAGAGCATTAATTATTATTAAATTCAGATCTAAAGCATTCAAACGTACTAGAAACGTCTTTTCGTCGATAATATCCGTTCCCAGTCATGTTTACTAACGCATGTTAGCATGTTACACCACTGAAGATTGACCAGCGGTACTAATAATGTTCTAAGCTTTATTTGCAGCGCAGCAAGAACGCAATGACCACTTACATACGTTTCCAGAAATATCTAGTAATTCACAGGCAGCCATTTGCATTGCTACCACACAAGAAAAACGGAATCACACGGATAGAGAATTTTAAGAGCATTAATTATTATTAACTTCAGATCTAAAGCATTTAAACGTACTGGAAACGCTATTTCGTCGCTAATATAGGTTCCTAGTCATGTTTACTAACGCATGTTAGCATGTTACACCTCTGAAGATTGACCAGCGGTACTAACTATGTTCTAAGCTTTATTTTCAGCGCAGTAAGAACGCAATGACCACTTACATACGTTTTCAGAAATAGCTAGTAATTCACAGGCAGCCATTTGCATTGCTACCACACAAGAATAACGGAATCACTCGGATAGAGAATTTTAAGAGCATTAATTATTATTAAATTCAGATCTAAAGCATTCAAACGTACTAGAAACGTCTTTTCGTCGATAATATCCGTTCCCAGTCATGTTTACTAACGCATGTTAGCATGTTACACCTCTGAAGATTGACCAGCAGTACTAACTATGTTCTAAGCTTTATTTTCAGCGCAGTAAGAACGCACTGACCACTTACATACGTTTTCAGAAATAGCTAGTAATTCACAGGCAGCCATTTGCATTGCTACCTAACAAGAAAAACGGAATCACACGGATAGAGAATTTTAAAAGCATTAAATATTATTAAATTCAGATCTAAAGCATTCAAACGTACTAGAAACGTCTTTTCGTCGATAATATCGGTTCCCAGTCATGTTTACTAACGCATGTTAGCATGTTACACCTCTGAAGATTGACCAGCGGTACTAATAATGTTCTAAGCTTTATTTGCAGCGCAGCAAGAACGCAATGACCACTTACATACGTTTCCAGAAATATCTAGTAATTCACAGGCAGCCATTTGCATTGCTACCACACAAGAAAAACGGAATCACTCGGATAGAGAATTTTAAGAGCATTAATTATTATTAAATTCAGATCTAAAGCATTCAGACGCACTAGAAACGTCTTTTCGTCGATAATATCCGTTCCCAGTCATGTTTACTAACGCATGTTAGCATGTTACACCTCTGAAGATTGACCAGCGGTACTAACTATGTTCTAAGCTTTATTTTCAGCGCAGTAAGAACGCAATGACCACTTACATACGTTTTCAGAAATAGCTAGTAATTCACAGGCAGCCATTTGCATTGCTACCACACAAGAATAACGGAATCACTCGGATAGAGAATTTTAAGAGCATTAATTATTATTAAATTCAGATCTAAAGCATTCAAACGTACTAGAAACGTCTTTCGTCGATAATATCCGTTCCCAGTCATGTTTACTAACGCATGTTAGCATGTTACACCTCTGAAGATTGACCAGCGATACTAACTATGTTCTAAGCTTTATTTTCAGCGCAGTAAGAACGCAATGACCACTTACATACGTTTTCAGAAATAGCTAGTAATTCACAGGCAGCCATTTGCATTGCTACCACACCAGAAAAACGGAATCACTCGGTTAGAGAATTTTAAGAGCATTAATTATTATTAAATTCAGATCTAAAGCATTCAAACGTACTAGAAACGTCTTTTCGTCGATAATATCGGTTCCCACTCATGTTTACTAACGCATGTTAGCATGTTACACCTCTGAAGATTGACCAGCGGTACTAACTATGCTCTAAGCTTTAATTTCAGCGCACAAGAACGCTATGACCACTTACATACGTTTTCAGAAATAGCTAGTAATTCACAGGCAGCCATTTGCATTGCTACCACACCAGAAAAACGGAATCACTCGGATAGAGAATTTTAAGAGCATTAATTATTATTAAATTCACATCTAAAGCATTCAAACGTACTAGAAACGTCTTTTCGTCGATAATATCGGTTCCCAGTCATGTTTACTAACGCATGTTAGCATGTTACACCTCTGAAGATTGACCAGCGGTACTAACCATGTTCTAAGCTTTATTTTCAGCGCAGCAAGAACGCAATGACCACCTACATACGTTTCCAGAAATAATCTAGTAATTCACAGGCAGCCATTTGCATTGCTACCACACAAGAAAAACGAATCACTCGGATAGAGAATTTTAAGAGCATTAATTATTATTAAATTCAGATCTAAAGCATTCAGACGTACTAGAAACGTCTTTTCGTCGATAATATCCGTTCCCAGTCATGTTTACTAACGCATGTTAGCATGTTACACCTCTGAAGATTGACAAGCGGTACTAACTATGCTCTAAGCTTTGTTTTCAGCGCAGTAAGAACGCAATGACCACTTACATACGTTTTCAGAAATATCTAGTAATTCACAGGCAGTCATTTGTATTGCTACCACACCAGAAAAACGGAATCACTGGGATAGAGAATTTTAAGAGCATTAATTATTATTAAATTCAGATCTAAAGCATTCAAACGTACTAGAAACGTCTTTCGTCGATAATATCCGTTCCCAGTCATGTTTACTAACGCATGTTAGCATGTTACACCTCTGAAGATTGACCAGCGATACTAACTATGTTCTAAGCTTTATTTTCAGCGCAGTAAGAACGCAATGACCACTTACATACGTTTTCAGAAATAGCTAGTAATTCACAGGCAGCCATTTGCATTGCTACCATACCAGAAAAACGGAATCACTCGGTTAGAGAATTTTAAGAGCATTAATTATTATTAAATTCAGATCTAAAGCATTCAAACGTACTAGAAACGTCTTTTCGTCGATAATATCGGTTCCCACTCATGTTTACTAACGCATGTTAGCATGTTACACCTCTGAAGATTGACCAGCGGTACTAACTATGCTCTAAGCTTTAATTTCAGCGCACAAGAACGCTATGACCACTTACATACGTTTTCAGAAATAGCTAGTAATTCACAGGCAGCCATTTGCATTGCTACCACACCAGAAAAACGGAATCACTCGGATAGAGAATTTTAAGAGCATTAATTATTATTAAATTCAGATCTAAAGCATTCAAACGTACTAGAAACGTCTTTCGTCGATAATATCCGTTCCCAGTCATGTTTACTAACGCATGTTAGCATGTTACACCTCTGAAGATTGACCAGCGATACTAACTATGTTCTAAGCTTTATTTTCAGCGCAGTAAGAACGCAATGACCACTTACATACGTTTTCAGAAATAGCTAGTAATTCACAGGCAGCCATTTGCATTGCTACCACACCAGAAAAACGGAATCACTCGGTTAGAGAATTTTAAGAGCATTAATTATTATTAAATTCAGATCTAAAGCATTCAAACGTACTAGAAACGTCTTTTCGTCGATAATATCGGTTCCACTCATGTTTACTAACGCATGTTAGCATGTTACACCTCTGAAGATTGACCAGCGGTACTAACTATGCTCTAAGCTTTAATTTCAGCGCACAAGAACGCTATGACCACTTACATACGTTTTCAGAAATAGCTAGTAATTCACAGGCAGCCATTTGCATTGCTACCACACCAGAAAAACGGAATCACTCGGATAGAGAATTTTTAAGAGCATTAATTATTATTAAATTCACATCTAAAGCATTCAAACGTACTAGAAACGTCTTTTCGTCGATAATATCGGTTCCCAGTCATGTTTACTAACGCATGTTAGCATGTTACACCTCTGAAGATTGACCAGCGGTACTAACCATGTTCTAAGCTTTATTTTCAGCGCAGCAAGAACGCAATGACCACCTACATACGTTTCCAGAAATATCTAGTAATTCACAGGCAGCCATTTGCATTGCTACCACACAAGAAAAACGGAATCACTCGGATAGAGAATTTTAAGAGCATTAATTATTATTAAATTCAGATCTAAAGCATTCAGACGTACTAGAAACGTCCTTTTCGTCGATAATATCCGTTCCCAGTCATGTTTACTAACGCATGTTAGCATGTTACACCTCTGAAGATTGACAAGCGGTACTAACTATGCTCTAAGCTTTGTTTTCAGCGCAGTAAGAACGCAATGACCACTTACATACGTTTTCAGAAATATCTAGTAATTCACAGGCAGTCATTTGTATTGCTACCACACCAGAAAAACGGAATCACTGGGATAGAGAATTTTAAGAGCATTAATTATTATTAAATTCAGATCTAAAGCATTCAAACGTACTAGAAACGTCTTTCGTCGATAATATCCGTTCCCAGTCATGTTTACTAACGCATGTTAGCATGTTACACCTCTGAAGATTGACCAGCGATACTAACTATGTTCTAAGCTTTATTTTCAGCGCAGTAAGAACGCAATGACCACTTACATACGTTTTCAGAAATATCTAGTAATTCACAGGCAGTCATTTGTATTGCTACCACACCAGAAAAACGGAATCACTGGGATAGAGAATTTTAAGAGCATTAATTATTATTAAATTCAGATCTAAAGCATTCAAACGTACTAGAAACGTCTTTCGTCGATAATATCCGTTCCCAGTCATGTTTACTAACGCATGTTAGCATGTTACACCTCTGAAGATTGACCAGCGATACTAACTATGTTCTAAGCTTTATTTTCAGCGCAGTAAGAACGCAATGACCACTTACATACGTTTTCAGAAATATCTAGTAATTCACAGGCAGTCATTTGTATTGCTACCACACCAGAAAAACGGAATCACTGGGATAGAGAATTTTAAGAGCATTAATTATTATTAAATTCAGATCTAAAGCATTCAAACGTACTAGAAACGTCTTTCGTCGATAATATCCGTTCCCAGTCATGTTTACTAACGCATGTTAGCATGTTACACCTCTGAAGATTGACCAGCGATACTAACTATGTTCTAAGCTTTATTTTCAGCGCAGTAAGAACGCAATGACCACTTACATACGTTTTCAGAAATATCTAGTAATTCACAGGCAGTCATTTGTATTGCTACCACACCAGAAAAACGGAATCACTGGGATAGAGAATTTTAAGAGCATTAATTATTATTAAATTCAGATCTAAAGCATTCAAACGTACTAGAAACGTCTTTCGTCGATAATATCCGTTCCCAGTCATGTTTACTAACGCATGTTAGCATGTTACACCTCTGAAGATTGACCAGCGATACTAACTATGTTCTAAGCTTTATTTTCAGCGCAGTAAGAACGCAATGACCACTTACATACGTTTTCAGAAATATCTAGTAATTCACAGGCAGTCATTTGTATTGCTACCACACCAGAAAAACGGAATCACTGGGATAGAGAATTTTAAGAGCATTAATTATTATTAAATTCAGATCTAAAGCATTCAAACGTACTAGAAACGTCTTTCGTCGATAATATCCGTTCCCAGTCATGTTTACTAACGCATGTTAGCATGTTACACCTCTGAAGATTGACCAGCGATACTAACTATGTTCTAAGCTTTATTTTCAGCGCAGTAAGAACGCAATGACCACTTACATACGTTTTCAGAAATATCTAGTAATTCACAGGCAGTCATTTGTATTGCTACCACACCAGAAAAACGGAATCACTGGGATAGAGAATTTTAAGAGCATTAATTATTATTAAATTCAGATCTAAAGCATTCAAACGTACTAGAAACGTCTTTCGTCGATAATATCCGTTCCCAGTCATGTTTACTAACGCATGTTAGCATGTTACACCTCTGAAGATTGACCAGCGATACTAACTATGTTCTAAGCTTTATTTTCAGCGCAGTAAGAACGCAATGACCACTTACATACGTTTTCAGAAATATCTAGTAATTCACAGGCAGTCATTTGTATTGCTACCACACCAGAAAAACGGAATCACTGGGATAGAGAATTTTAAGAGCATTAATTATTATTAAATTCAGATCTAAAGCATTCAAACGTACTAGAAACGTCTTTCGTCGATAATATCCGTTCCCAGTCATGTTTACTAACGCATGTTAGCATGTTACACCTCTGAAGATTGACCAGCGATACTAACTATGTTCTAAGCTTTATTTGCAGCGCAGTAAGAACGCAATGACCACTTACATACGTTTTCAGAAATATCTAGTAATTCACAGGCAGTCATTTGTATTGCTACCACACCAGAAAAACGGAATCACTGGGATAGAGAATTTTAAGAGCATTAATTATTATTAAATTCAGATCTAAAGCATTCAAACGTACTAGAAACGTCTTTCGTCGATAATATCCGTTCCCAGTCATGTTTACTAACGCATGTTAGCATGTTACACCTCTGAAGATTGACCAGCGATACTAACTATGTTCTAAGCTTTATTTTCAGCGCAGTAAGAACGCAATGACCACTTACATACGTTTTCAGAAATATCTAGTAATTCACAGGCAGTCATTTGTATTGCTACCACACCAGAAAAACGGAATCACTGGGATAGAGAATTTTAAGAGCATTAATTATTATTAAATTCAGATCTAAAGCATTCAAACGTACTAGAAACGTCTTTCGTCGATAATATCCGTTCCCAGTCATGTTTACTAACGCATGTTAGCATGTTACACCTCTGAAGATTGACCAGCGATACTAACTATGTTCTAAGCTTTATTTTCAGCGCAGTAAGAACGCAATGACCACTTACATACGTTTTCAGAAATATCTAGTAATTCACAGGCAGTCATTTGTATTGCTACCACACCAGAAAAACGGAATCACTGGGATAGAGAATTTTAAGAGCATTAATTATTATTAAATTCAGATCTAAAGCATTCAAACGTACTAGAAACGTCTTTCGTCGATAATATCCGTTCCCAGTCATGTTTACTAACGCATGTTAGCATGTTACACCTCTGAAGATTGACCAGCGATACTAACTATGTTCTAAGCTTTATTTTCAGCGCAGTAAGAACGCAATGACCACTTACATACGTTTTCAGAAATATCTAGTAATTCACAGGCAGTCATTTGTATTGCTACCACACCAGAAAAACGGAATCACTGGGATAGAGAATTTTAAGAGCATTAATTATTATTAAATTCAGATCTAAAGCATTCAAACGTACTAGAAACGTCTTTCGTCGATAATATCCGTTCCCAGTCATGTTTACTAACGCATGTTAGCATGTTACACCTCTGAAGATTGACCAGCGATACTAACTATGTTCTAAGCTTTATTTTCAGCGCAGTAAGAACGCAATGACCACTTACATACGTTTTCAGAAATATCTAGTAATTCACAGGCAGTCATTTGTATTGCTACCACACCAGAAAAACGGAATCACTGGGATAGAGAATTTTAAGAGCATTAATTATTATTAAATTCAGATCTAAAGCATTCAAACGTACTAGAAACGTCTTTCGTCGATAATATCCGTTCCCAGTCATGTTTACTAACGCATGTTAGCATGTTACACCTCTGAAGATTGACCAGCGATACTAACTATGTTCTAAGCTTTATTTTCAGCGCAGTAAGAACGCAATGACCACTTACATACGTTTTCAGAAATATCTAGTAATTCACAGGCAGTCATTTGTATTGCTACCACACCAGAAAAACGGAATCACTGGGATAGAGAATTTTAAGAGCATTAATTATTATTAAATTCAGATCTAAAGCATTCAAACGTACTAGAAACGTCTTTCGTCGATAATATCCGTTCCCAGTCATGTTTACTAACGCATGTTAGCATGTTACACCTCTGAAGATTGACCAGCGATACTAACTATGTTCTAAGCTTTATTTTCAGCGCAGTAAGAACGCAATGACCACTTACATACGTTTTCAGAAATATCTAGTAATTCACAGGCAGTCATTTGTATTGCTACCACACCAGAAAAACGGAATCACTGGGATAGAGAATTTTAAGAGCATTAATTATTATTAAATTCAGATCTAAAGCATTCAAACGTACTAGAAACGTCTTTCGTCGATAATATCCGTTCCCAGTCATGTTTACTAACGCATGTTAGCATGTTACACCTCTGAAGATTGACCAGCGATACTAACTATGTTCTAAGCTTTATTTTCAGCGCAGTAAGAACGCAATGACCACTTACATACGTTTTCAGAAATAGCTAGTAATTCACAGGCAGCCATTTGCATTGCTACCATACCAGAAAAACGGAATCACTCGGTTAGAGAATTTTAAGAGCATTAATTATTATTAAATTCAGATCTAAAGCATTCAAACGTACTAGAAACGTCTTTTCGTCGATAATATCGGTTCCCACTCATGTTTACTAACGCATGTTAGCATGTTACACCTCTGAAGATTGACCAGCGGTACTAACTATGCTCTAAGCTTTAATTTCAGCGCACAAGAACGCTATGACCACTTACATACGTTTTCAGAAATAGCTAGTAATTCACAGGCAGCCATTTGCATTGCTACCACACCAGAAAAACGGAATCACTCGGATAGAGAATTTTAAGAGCATTAATTATTATTAAATTCAGATCTAAAGCATTCAAACGTACTAGAAACGTCTTTCGTCGATAATATCCGTTCCCAGTCATGTTTACTAACGCATGTTAGCATGTTACACCTCTGAAGATTGACCAGCGATACTAACTATGTTCTAAGCTTTATTTTCAGCGCAGTAAGAACGCAATGACCACTTACATACGTTTTCAGAAATAGCTAGTAATTCACAGGCAGCCATTTCCATTGCTACCACACCAGAAAAACGGAATCACTCGGTTAGAGAATTTTAAGAGCATTAATTATTATTAAATTCAGATCTAAAGCATTCAAACGTACTAGAAACGTCTTTTCGTCGATAATATCGGTTCCCACTCATGTTTACTAACGCATGTTAGCATGTTACACCTCTGAAGATTGACCAGCGGTACTAACTATGCTCTAAGCTTTAATTTCAGCGCACAAGAACGCTATGACCACTTACATACGTTTTCAGAAATAGCTAGTAATTCACAGGCAGCCATTTGCATTGCTACCACACCAGAAAAACGGAATCACTCGGATAGAGAATTTTAAGAGCATTAATTATTATTAAATTCACATCTAAAGCATTCAAACGTACTAGAAACGTCTTTTCGTCGATAATATCGGTTCCCAGTCATGTTTACTAACGCATGTTAGCATGTTACACCTCTGAAGATTGACCAGCGGTACTAACCATGTTCTAAGCTTTATTTTCAGCGCAGCAAGAACGCAATGACCACCTACATACGTTTCCAGAAATATCTAGTAATTCACAGGCAGCCATTTGCATTGCTACCACACAAGAAAAACGGAATCACTCGGATAGAGAATTTTAAGAGCATTAATTATTATTAAATTCAGATCTAAAGCATTCAGACGTACTAGAAACGTCTTTTCGTCGATAATATCCGTTCCCAGTCATGTTTACTAACGCATGTTAGCATGTTACACCTCTGAAGATTGACAAGCGGTACTAACTATGCTCTAAGCTTTGTTTTCAGCGCAGTAAGAACGCAATGACCACTTACATACGTTTTCAGAAATATCTAGTAATTCACAGGCAGTCATTTGTATTGCTACCACACCAGAAAAACGGAATCACTGGGATAGAGAATTTTAAGAGCATTAATTATTATTAAATTCAGATCTAAAGCATTCAAACGTACTAGAAACGTCTTTCGTCGATAATATCCGTTCCCAGTCATGTTTACTAACGCATGTTAGCATGTTACACCTCTGAAGATTGACCAGCGATACTAACTATGTTCTAAGCTTTATTTTCAGCGCAGTAAGAACGCAATGACCACTTACATACGTTTTCAGAAATAGCTAGTAATTCACAGGCAGCCATTTGCATTGCTACCACACCAGAAAAACGGAATCACTCGGTTAGAGAATTTTAAGAGCATTAATTATTATTAAATTCAGATCTAAAGCATTCAAACGTACTGGAAACGCTTTCTTCGTCGCTAATATCGTTTCCCAGTCATGTTTACTAACGCATGTTAGCATGCTACACCTCTGAATATTCACCAGCTGTACTAACTATGTTCTAAGCTTTATTTTCAGTGTAGTAAAAACGCAATGACCATTTACATACGTTTTCAGAAATATCTAAAAATTCAGAGGCAGCCATTTGCATTACTACCACACAAGGAAAACGGAATCACTCGGATAGAAAATTTTAAGAAAATTAATTATTATTAAATTCAGATCTAAAGCATTCAAACGTACTGGAAACGCTTTCTTCGTCGCTAATATCGTTTCCCAGTCATGTTTACTAACGCATGTTAGCATGCTACACCTCTGAATATTCACCAGCTGTACTAACTATGTTCTAAGCTTTATTTTCAGCGTCGTAAGAACGCAATGACCATTTACATACGTTTTTAGAAATATCTAATAATTCAGAGGCAGCCATTTGCATTACTACCACACAAGAAAAACGGAATCACTCGGATAGAGAATTTTAAGAGCATTAATTATTATTAAATTTAGATCTAAAGCATTCAAACGTACTGGAAACGCTTGCTTTATCGCTAATATCGTTTCCCAGTCATGTTTACTAACGCATGTTGGCATGTTACACCTTTTAAGATTCGGCTGCAGTACTAACTATGTTCTGAGCTTTATTTTCAGTGTAGTAAAAACGCAATGACCATTTACATACGTTTTCAGAAATATCTAAACATTCAGAGGCAGCCATTTGCATTACTACCACACAAGGAAAACGGAATCACTCGGATAGAAAATTTTAAGAGAATTAATTATTATTAAATTCAGATCTAAAGCATTCAAACGTACTAGAAACGCTTTCTTCGTCGCTAATATCGGTTCCCAGTCATGTTTACTAACGCATGTTAGCATGTTACACCTCTGAATATTCACCAGCTGTACTAACTATGTTCTAAGCTTTATTTTCAGTGTAGTAAAAACGCAATGACCATTTACATACGTTTTCAGAAATATCTAAAAATTCAGAGGCAGCCATTTGCATTACTACCACACAAGGAAAACGGAATCACTCGGATAGAAAATTTTAAGAAAATTAATTATTATTAAATTCAGATCTAAAGCATTCAAACGTACTGGAAACGCTTTCTTCGTCGCTAATATCGTTTCCCAGTCATGTTTACTAACGCATGTTAGCATGCTACACCTCTGAATATTCACCAGCTGTACTAACTATGTTCTAAGCTTTATTTTCAGCGTCGTAAGAACGCAATGACCATTTACATACGTTTTTAGAAATATCTAATAATTCAGAGGCAGCCATTTGCATTACTACCACACAAGAAAAACGGAATCACTCGGATAGAGAATTTTAAGAGCATTAATTATTATTAAATTTAGATCTAAAGCATTCAAACGTACTGGAAACGCTTGCTTTATCGCTAATATCGTTTCCCAGTCATGTTTACTAACGCATGTTGGCATGTTACACCTTTTAAGATTCGGCTGCAGTACTAACTATGTTCTGAGCTTTATTTTCAGTGTAGTAAAAACGCAATGACCATTTACATACGTTTTCAGAAATATCTAAACATTCAGAGGCAGCCATTTGCATTACTACCACACAAGGAAAACGGAATCACTCGGATAGAAAATTTTAAGAGAATTAATTATTATTAAATTCAGATCTAAAGCATTCAAACGTACTGGAAACGCTTTCTTCGTCTCTAATATCGTTTCCCAGTCATGTTTACTAACGCATGTTAGCATGTTACACCTCTGAAGATTCACCAGCAGTACTAACTATGTTCTAAGCTTTATTTTCAGCGTCGTAAGAACGCAATGACCATTTACATACGTTTTTAGAAATATCTAATAATTCAGAGGCAGCCATTTGCATTACTACCACACAAGAAAAACGGAATCACTCGGATAGAGAATTTTAAGAGCATTAATTATTATTAAATTTAGATCTAAAGCATTCAAACGTACTGGAAACGCTTGCTTTATCGCTAATATCGTTTCCCAGTCATGTTTACTAACGCATGTTGGCATGTTACACCTTTTAAGATTCGGCTGCAGTACTAACTATGTTCTGAGCTTTATTTTCGGTGTAGTAAAAACGCAATGACCATTTACATACGTTTTCAGAAATATCTAAACATTCAGAGGCAGCCATTTGCATTACTACCACACAAGGAAAACGGAATCACTCGGATAGAAAATTTTAAGAGAATTAATTATTATTAAATTCAGATCTAAAGCATTCAAACGTACTAGAAACGCTTTCTTCGTCGCTAATATCGTTTCCCAGTCATGTTTACTAACGCATGTTAGCATGCTACACCTCTGAATATTCACCAGCTGTACTAACTATGTTCTAAGCTTTATTTTCAGCGTCGTAAGAACGCAATGACCATTTACATACGTTTTTAGAAATATCTAATAATAATTCAGAGGCAGCCATTTGCATTACTACCACACAAGAAAAACGGAATCACTCGGATAGAGAATTTTAAGAGCATTAATTATTATTAAATTTAGATCTAAAGCATTCAAACGTACTGGAAACGCTTGCTTTATCGCTAATATCGTTTCCCAGTCATGTTTAATAACGCATGTTGGCATGTTACACCTTTTAAGATTCGGCTGCAGTACTAACTATGTTCTGAGCTTTATTTTCAGTGTAGTAAAAACGCAATGACCATATACATACGTTTTCAGAAATATCTAAACATTCAGAGGCAGCCATTTGCATTACTACCACACAAGGAAAACGGAATCACTCGAATAGAAAATTTTAAGAGAATTAATTATTATTAAATTCAGATCTAAAGCATTCAAACGTACTGGAAACGCTTTCTTCGTCTCTAATATCGTTTCCCAGTCATGTTTACTAACGCATGTTAGCATGTTACACCTCTGAAGATTCACCAGCAGTACTAACTATGTTCTAAGCTTTATTTTCAGCGTCGTAAAAACGCAATGACCATTTACATAAGTTTTTAGAAATATCTAATAATTGAGAGGCATTACTACCACACAAGGAAAACGGAATCACTCGGATAGAAAATTTTAAGAGAATTAATTATTATTAAAATCAGATCTAAAGCATTCAAACGTACTGGAAACGCTTTCTTCGTCGCTAATATCGTTTCCCAGTCATGTTTACTAACGCATGTTAGCATGTTACACCTCTGAATATTCACCAGCTGTACTAACTATGTTCTAAACTTTATTTTAGCGTCGTAAGAACGCAAAGGCCATTTACATACGTTTTTAGAAATATCTAATAATTCAGAGGCAGCCATTTGCATTACTACCACACAAGGAAAACGGAATCACTCGGATAGAGTATTTTAAGAGCATTAATTATTATTATATTTAGATGTAAAGCATTAAGATGTGCTGGAAACGCCTTTTCGTGGCTAATATCGTTTCCCCTTCATGTTTACTAACACATGTTACACCTCTGACGATCCAGCAGCAGAACTAACTATGTTTTAAATTTTATTTTCAGTGTGGTGAAGTTACCGTGTCCATTTACATACATTTTCAGAGATATCTAATAATTCAGAGGCATCTATTTGCATTACTACCACACAAGAAAAACAGAATCACTCGGATAGATAATTTTAAGAGCATTCATTATTATTAAATTGGGATCTAAAGCATTCAAATGTGCTGGAAACGTTTTGTCGTAGGTATTATCGTTTCCGAGTCATATTAACTAACGTGAAGTAGCAATCTGGAGATATCCCAGCGAATAGTAATTTATTATTCAAGACGATAAAGTTAAATTTTATCCACAAGTGAATCGTGATTCAAGAGTGGATATAAATAACTTTAGCGTCGTGTATAATACAATATTTTTTTCTATAGCAAGAACTTTAACAATTTCAAAAGAAAATGACAGTCAATCACATTTCAAAATGTCAGTGGCTGGATTGGGTTGCTACGATAATACGAAGTTGTAATATTTAATTTAAACAAAAGTTAGAAAATTAAATTACTTTATCTATCCTTGATGTTAAAGTGCTACTTTATCTACCCTTGTTGTTAAAGTAAAACTTGACCTTTTGTTTTGAGTTGATAAAAGCACACTTTAACATGTGCTAGGAAAAAAATTCTATTTTCACTTTCAGCTAATTTGATTAACGGTAGGTAACCAACTACCAGTTTCCACTGGAAACGCTTTGTCATCGCTAATATCGCTTCCGAGTTATGTTTACTAATTTGTGGTAGCCTGTAAAGATAAAGCAAATTTATTTTCAGCGTGATGGAGTCACAGTAACCAACTGCATAAGTTTTCAGAGATTTATAATCATGCAGAGGCAGCAATTTGCAATACTACCACACACGAGAAACAGAATTATTGCAATAGACATTGACCTGTTTTACTTTGGGTTTAAGATTTACTTCAGGCCTGTTCTTGGGAGGTGGAGGTCCAGCTGTCTTTCCAGTGTTTTGGAGGTCTCCCTCTTGTTCTCTTTCCGTGTGGTGTACTGGTCATACATATCTTAGTTATTCGATCGTCGTCCATTCGTTGTACGTGTTCCCTCCATTTTTTCCTTCTTGCTCTTCCCCACCTTACTATGTCTTCCACGCCGCATTCTTCTCTTATGCTGCGGTTGCTCACTCTATCTACTAATCTTTTTCCTGTTATATTTCGTAATATTTTCGTCTCGTTTGTTCTTAGTATTTGTTTTGTTTTTCGTGTGTTTGATCTTGTTTCTATACTATATGCAAGTATTGGTCTAACACAGGTCTTATATATTTTTGTTTTGCTGCTTACATGCAGGTCTTTATTTCGCCATACTATCTCCCTAAGTGCGCCAGATACTGCTGCGGCCTTGTTGGCTTGTTTTTCACTTCTTCATGTATATTACCGTAGCTAGTTATAAAAACTCCGAGATATGGAAAAGACATAACTCTTGTTCAATTATCTTGTTTTCTACCTCTAGCTTGCATCGTAATGGTTCCTTAGAAATCGTTAAACATTTAGTTTTCGTAACATTGATTTGCATGTTGTAGGTTTGTGCTGTTAGCCTGAATTTGTTTAATAATCTTTGTAATCCATCTTCATCCTCTGCTAGCAGGACGATGTCGTCTGCATATCCTACAATTTTAATAGTTTCGGCTCCCATTCGATATCCATCAGTTATGGTTTTGGTTTAATTTATTATTTTATCCATTATTAGGCAAAATAGTAACGGGCTTAGACTATCCCCTTGTCTTACACCTGCTCCGATTTTTATATTTTCTGTTAATTCGTTGTTATATTTTATTTTTGTGTAGTTATCAGTGTTAAGTTCCTTTATTATGTGTATTAGCTGTTGAGGTACCTTTATTTGCTCTAGGGTTTTTATTATATCTTTTAGTTTTACTCTATCAAAGGCGCTAGTGAGGTCTATGAAACAGAGGTATGCTGGTTTTTGATACTCTATTGACTTTTCTCTTACCTGTCGAATTATGAATATTGCGTCCGATGTTGATCGGTTTTGTCGAAATCCCTGTTGTTCGTCATTTATTTCTATGTGTTTGCTTATTTCTTCTTTTATAATGCATGTGAATAGTTTCATTACGGATTCAAGTAGAGTTATGCCTCTATAATTACTTGTATCTCCTTTGTCACCTTTCTTGTATATAGGAATTGTAACACTTTGTTTCCAGTCTTTTGGTATATTACATGTGGATAATATTTTCTGAAATAGGGTTGTTATTTCTAGGAATAGTTCTTGCCCTCCATACTTGATCAGTTCATTGGTTATTCCATCCTCACTCGGTGCTTTTCTGTTTTTTAATTTGCTTATGGCTTGTTGTACTTGATGTTTTTCTATTGTTATGTTTCGTATTTGTTCTCTGTCTTCCAGATTTTCTTCTTGTATTCTGTTTTGATAACCGTTTATATCTTCTTGGGTTGCATATAGGTTTTGGAAATGTGTCTGCCATTGTTCATTTTTAATATTGTGTATTTGGTGGAATTCATTTACTTGTGTTTTTCTTCGTCTGAGCATATTCCACACCTTTCTTTGGGCCCCGTAGAGATCGCTTTCCATATCTTTGGTAAAAGCTGTCCAGTAGTCCTTCTTAATTTGTCTTATTTTTATATTTACTTCGTTCCTTTTTTGTTTGTAGTGTTGTAGTGTGTCTTCGTTCTTGTTCGACAGATATTTTATATACGATCGGCGCTTTTCCTCAGCCAATATTTTGACTTCGTCGTTAAACCATGGTGTTTTATTTCGATCAGCGTTGATGTTTATTTTTCTATAGCCAAGTGCTTCGCTGGCTGCGTCAATTATGTTCTTTTTTATTTTTACCCACGTTTTGTCCACTGTGTCTTCTACTGTTGGTCTATTGCTTTCTATTTTGTCTTTTAATCGTTGGGTGTAGAGATTTTTGATACTTTCTTGTTCTAAGGATTCTATATTTAATTTGTTTATATATTTTGGTGGTTTTCTTTTTGCCGTTCTGATGTTAATTCTTATCTTACTTAGTATCATCTTATGATCTGATCCGACATTGGGGGTTGTGAGAGCTCGTACATCGATAATTTCTGTTGGTAATACCGCCCGGTTAGTTATTACATAGTCAATCACTGACCTTTGGTTTCTTGCTTCCCAGGTGTACATATGTTGCGGTTTATGTTTAAAATGTGTGTTATTAATTCTCAGCTGTTGGTGTATACAAAATTCAATTAACATTTCCCCGTTTTCGTTTATTTCATTTTCATTGTAGCACTGCTTTATTCCTGGTATTACTTCTGCTCCTATTCGACTGTTTAGATCTCCCAGTATAATAATTTTATCCTTATTATTTAGCTTGTTTAGTTCTATTTCTAGTCTGTTGTAGAACTCTTCCTTTTCCTCTCGCGGTTTACTTGTGTCTGGTGCGTATACCGCTATTATATGGACGTTATCGTCGTCTAGTTTTATTGTTACTACTAGTATTCTGTCATTAACGTATCTAATGTCCTGTATGTTGTATTGATATTTCTCATGGATTAACATTCCTACTCCCGATGCGGCATGATCTTTTTTGTCTTTTCCGCTGTATGCCAATATGAAGTTTTGGTGTTTTATTGTACCACTTCCCTTTTTCTTGGTTTCAGACAATGCGCATATGTCAATTTTGTGTTTTGTTGCTTCCATTATTATCTCTTGATCTCTACTACTCCAGGATCTTATGTTCCAACTTGCTATTCTGGTTATTTTCTTTTTCCATATTCGTTTCCTGTTTCGCGCATGTGTCGTCTTATTGAAGGACCGTCCTTGTTCCGAGGCTTTGATTTCTAATTCAGTTCGTGCTTTTTTCACTACCTGATTGAAAGTAAGCGTATCTCCGGAACAAGATGTCCTCTTTCTCTTTTTATCAGTTTTCTTTTTAGCTCCCATCCCCATTTTTACTTCTGTTTTCATAGCTGCAGCTACTCCTACAGCCGAGACACGTTCGCCTAAGCTAGCGTCTAAAGCTCTAATACGTCCAATAGCATTTTTAGCTAAAATTCTGTCAGCTTTATGTCGTTCCTCCATATTATCAGAATGTTTTGCATAAGCCAAATCGTGCTCACGACAAGCTTGATAATTTCTTAATTCCGAGATCTCCTCTTGCGATTCTTTTCTCAAGTTTTGTGCCTGGCCCCCAATATTGATATCCTGGTATGTGCAATTCAACAGGTAATTTATTAATGAGCGTATTGAGTGCACCAGCACCTCGTCGGCGAATGACTGGTTTACTGTTTGGACGTCGAACCATTCTATAGAACTGAGAACTGATCGATTAGAACCTTAATATATTGGAATGGTTGCACCTCTCTACATTTAAATCTTATATTTATTTACTTTAATATTACTTAATGCAATTCGAGACTCTTAATAGGGCGTGGGTCGTTAATCTAGTTATCTGTTCTTTGATATTCTAATTTTATATGAATTTTCAACTATTGACTGCTACTAAATGTCAGTTAGACTTTAAACAATTATCAAACAACAATCAAATCAAAATGACAAATATCCTTTCTACTCACAAATCAAAGACTCAATTTACTAAAGTAAGTATTGAGTTTTAGTTATTTCAAGTGTTTAATTGTCATTTATTCAATATGCTTCTATAGGACTAATTAAAAACCAACCTGATTTCCTCTTATTTCACTGTTATTCACAAATAACACCACTGCTCCTGACGTTCACAGCTAAGCTCATTAACAACCAAACCTCGATACTCCTCCAACCAACTCAAACACATCCAAACCCCAGGCTCCTCACGTTACCGTCAATCGAACAGCCACCTGGTAAGTTTTCACTAACAGATGGTATCCAAAATAATTTCCCATTGTCCTCAGCTCCTTGTAGTCACCAACCCAAATCAATCAGCTATACTGGCAACTCCTTTCAAATGATTGATCCGCCCTCCGTATAATCACTAAATCCAGTAATTAGTATAACTTATTCCTTGTATGTAGTAAATCATGAATTTTAATTAAATATTATTTTATTCTTCTTACTTGCATCTAATTAAACCACATTCAATTTTCTTTTCAATTACTGCACACTTGTATCATTTCATAACCATATTCTCACTTAATTTCCCCTCGCAGATTTGTTAAAAACCTTTTTATTTGTATTCAACCAAATTATTTATACAAATAAAGGCTAAATTTCCAGTTTTTATTAATACAAAATTATTTTTTTCCAAAAATATGTCTACATTTTATGAGTTTGTTATTATCACTTTTTTTAAACAAATTTTAAAATTATGCTAGTTATTAATGCACTCTTTTTTAAAATTAAATGTTCTGAGTTTTACCTACTACATGCTATATTTTAGTAGTAAGCATATTTGTCATATGATAACATTATCTTATCTTTCATATTAACTTTCACCACCCTGATTGAATACTCAATTGCTATAACTTAACAAAATTAATTATAAATTGTCTCAAATTTAATTTCTATTACTTAATTCAACTTAACCAACAATCTTATTCAAATTTCTCTAAATTTGATTATATTAATCTTCCAAATTTATTTTTTTTAATTTTTATTTAATAAGTAACCTATGTGTATTATAATAATATATAGATATGTATAGCAGTTTCAGTATGAGTTTGCAAGTAGACGTTATGAAGGTAGTTAAACTAAAAAATAGCTTGCCAATAAAAAGTCATGATGATAATCATACCGCATCTCTAAGCAGAAGACACGGCTTGCTGTTGCTTTCCACAATACGATGCTTCATTACAGGTCCATCGAATTGTGGTAAAACAAACGTCGTTATTTCGCTATTAGAACATGCTAATGAAGTACGATTCGAAAATGTTTATATATATTCCAAATCGCTGTTTCAACCAAAGTTTGAATAGCTAAGTAAGTTGTTGCAATCAATTCCTGAGGTTGGTTATTATACATTCAATGATGGTGTGAACATTGTACCACCTGACCAAGCTAAATCTAGCAGCATTTTTATTTTTGATGACATTGCTTGCTACAAACAAGGACGTTATGAGAGAATATTTTAGCATGGGTCGACATAAAAATATAGAATGTTTCTATCTTTGTCAAACATATGCATGTATTCGTAAACATCTTATTAGTGATAATGCTAACTTGTTGGTGCTGTTTAAGCAGGATGATATAAATTTACAGAAGGTCTACCGAGATCATGTTAATACCGACATGGCTTACAAATAATTTAAAGAAATGTGCGCTTATTGGTGGAATAGTCATAAACACGGATTTTTGGCAATAGACAATAATAGTGATTTAAAGAATGGACGCTATCGTCATAAATTTGATTCGTATATATACATCTAACAATTCTGGTATCTATTATTTGATAAGAAACTGTTAGTGTGTGAACTAGTTTGAATCTGTCTAGCTGTCTATCTGTATACCTGTTTACCTGTCTAGCTGTCTACCTGTTTACCTGTCTAGCTGTCTACCTGTCTAGCTGTCTACCTGTCTACCTGTCTAACTGTCTAGCTGTCTACCTGTCTACTTGTCTACCTGTCTACCTGTCTAGCTGTCTACCTGTCTACTTGTCTACCTGTCTAGCTGTCTACCTGTCTACCTGTCTAGCTGTCTACCTGTCTACTTGTCTACCTGTCTACCTGTCTAGCTGTCTACCTGTCTACCTGAGGTAGACATACTTGCATACTTGCACCAATAATGAAAACGAATGAAGCGGTAGAACTTACCAAAACTAAAAATATTATAGGACAGAAAGTTCAAGCTCTTAAGGAGGGTAAGTTGGTGGAACAACAGCTCTTCGGCAAATTTTTTAAACTTGTTACAGAACAAATGTAAAGTGTTACAAAGGAGATAAATAAAAAAGAATTATCCATCACAACTTAAGCCTTTCAAATTGAAAAAGAAAGAGAAAGTTAAATACAATTATGATGATGATAATTATAATCTTAAAAGAAAAACTAAACACGGTTATGACGAGGATAATAATGATGATGACGAATATATCAATATATCAAAACTAGAATTATTTACAACAAAACCGGCCGATGAAGTATTGTTTGAATCCGCCGAAGATGATCCTAATACGACTATAGCAAACAAATTTCAACCGTCTCACAGCATAGAACCGCAAGCTATAAGTTCTTTCTTAGAACAGTATGATAAACTTTCTAGGATGTAAGCAATTATCTTATAGAAAGGCCAAATCTAGAGAGGTATGGAATTAGATATGATTTTGATAAAAACCAATTTTATTTTGGTGGAGATGAGTTAGATATAAAGGGTTCAGATATAATTGTAAAAAATGTACACCTGGTTTGTACGAATTACTATTTAAAAACGAACCTCAAATAACTCCAACGTCGACAGATAGAGCAAATTATAATGATATCATAAACAGAACAAATGCGGCGCATAGAAATTTTAATAAAAATGTTCAGAAGGTAGGTTTCAACCAAACGAAATACAAGAAATTTATCAAATTTGACCCGTCATCTTCATCACCACCCTCGTCATCATCGGAGCCATTAAGGACTAAAAAACGTTCTGGTAAAGGTACGCAACAAATGTATAAACAAGTTAGCAATAAACCAACGGATTATGTTTACTGGGATAATCCGAATGAGTTAGTCGATCGATTAAAGTTACTGTATGCCTCTCAAGCATCCGGTCACACAAATCATATAAATGAAATTGTTAGTATAACATAAGAGCACGGCCAACTAAATTAAAATTAGTTGGCCGTGATAAGAGTTAAAAGAGGCGGAAATCATTGACTAAAGCCAGTTCGACAATGTCGAGAGATAAGTACTTTTACGATGACTATGAATATTTCAATCTCCAGCATAAACGATTAGCCAATCTTGCACAACCTCTATTTGAAGAGGACTTTCAGTTAGTGAAGCTGAAGTTCAAAATGACCCCGAAGAAACTAAACAGTTCGATGAAGGCTCAAATAGTGGACGAGTTGCATAAGCCTGCACGAATAAATTTTCGAAAGCGTCGTGTAGTAGTAAAAGAATTGAATGATCTTCATCAAGCGGATTTAGTAGAAATGATACCATACTCTAAAGTAAATAAAGGTTATCGATATATTTTAGTAATTATAGATGTATTTTCAAAATATTATCTGAAAGCGGTAGAATTCCGAAGAACTTGCAGACATATCAGGGTAAAGGGTTTTAATAAAGATTTTCAAACACTAATGAATAAATTAAAAATTAACCATTTCTCACCATTTAGCTCAAAAAAAGCATGTGTCGTTGAAAGAGTAAATCGTACACTTAAATCTATTATGTGGAAGATGTTTAGTTTGCAAGGTTCATACAAATGGCTTTCTCTATTATCTCAAGTCAGTCACACCTACAATCACAAAAAACATAGTACAATTGGTAAAAGACCTGTTGATGTGAATAAGAGTAATGAGAAGGAAATTCTCAATCAAGCCTATAATCATAAAAATAACAGATTTAAGTAATGTAAATTTAAGGTTGGCGATCCTGGGCGAATTAGCAAATATCGAACAATATTAGATAAAGGATATATGCCCAACTGGACTAATGAAAGATTCACAATCGATCAAGTTAAATTAACTAATCCTATTACATATCTACTAAAAGATGCTTCCAATCGGTTTGAGGATGTTTCTACGATCTCGAGCTTCAAAAAGTTAAATATCCAGACATACATCTCGTTGAACGGGTAATAAAACGAAAACGTAATAAGGTATTTGTGAAATGGCTTGGATTTTCAAATCAGCACAATAGCTGGATTGATGCTAAAAATATTATCTAAATTACCACATGTTGTGATGACTCATCACTTCATTTTCACCGGTGCTATATAAACCTGATGTGTTGTAGTATTTCTATCATTCTCTTGTAAAAAGATGCGTTCTTTCAGATTCCGTAATAAAAAAGAGGATTTCTATTTAAAAAAAACATCGATAACGCCATACCTCATACACGGGGCACCCTGTACGTATTCATTTTACCTCAAAAAATGCTCAAATAAAAATAAAAATCGACGGGCCCGAGCTTTTTAGCCGGAAACGTACATGTGAGGAAATACTGAATTTATTCCAAACATTACGACCTCACGGTATGTAATCATATGCATATACTTTTATTATTTTACTGCACATGCGTCGTGCACAGGGTAGTCAAATTTCGATGTTTTCATATGAATTCTCGATAACTGTAGAAGATATGGAAGAAATGAACCCCTCCTCAATCTCCTTTTGCGAGAAATACGTAATGGAGAAAACTAACATTGGCTATCGTAGTTTGTTTCCGAGTTATAAACAAAAGATCGATCTTTGGACTTTTTGTTTTTTGGATATATCTGGCTTATTTATGAAAATAGAGAAAAGTCATTTCTATGTTCTTCAGGCACTTTTTGCTAAGAATGCAGTGTCGTAGTGAATAACTTGCTTATAAGCTTCACTTTTCATTCAAGATTACATAAATAGTTATTCACGAAAAGCTATAAAATTTCAATTACTGGGAGGAGCCTAGATTGAAGAAAGCTTAAGAACATTACGGTGTTTTGCGTATAGACATCCTGTATACTACAGTAGTTCTTTTGAATTCCATTTGATCAATTTAACATTCTGTGCTTTAGCCTATTTTCGGAACGAGTTACTGCTTAAAATTTCGTGTTAGGTATTCTATGTAAGTAAACATTTTAGACTTGGTAGGGAGGTCGTTTGTAATATTTTCAAAATACAGATAACCAACAGAACTTAACCTAACTGTATTCGTTTTGCGTTTTTTTCAGATATTGCATTTAATAAATCCGGATTCTTCATTGTTGTTACCATAATGGCTGTGAAGCAAGAATTAGTTGATCATAATTTGCCTAATGCAATGACCAGCATGTTACACATACCACTAACAAAAGTCAATGAAAGTAAAGTAGCTGCAAATTTTCATGTTCAACAAGAGACCATGCAACATACTATCGACAACACGGCTTATCAGGAATTGAATATTAAAGAGGAGGAAATTGACGTAAAAGATTATTTGCCTGATAGTTGCGCAGCTACAGGAAGCCTCTTAGAGCAGTTAATTTGCAATGTCTGTAAATATGAAGCAGAAGATGAGAGTAATTTCTTGGAACATATGGTGGCTCATAAGGAATACAAAACTACAAGCAAATGCGAGTTAGTTACTGATTTGAAGACCCCTACAGGTAAAAAACCTTATTCATGTTCTATCTGCAAGTATAAAGCAGCACAAAAAGGTCGTTTAGTGGACCATATGATGACGCATACAGGAGAAAAGCGTTATTATTGTTCTATTTGTCAGTATAAAGCAGCTGTGAAATGTAATTTTGTCTATCATATGAAGACGCATACAGGAAACAAACGTTACTCCTGTTCCATTTGTCAGTATAAAGCAGCACAAAAATGTCATTTAGTGGATCATATGAAGACACATACAGGAGAAAAACCATATTCTTGTGCTATGTGTCAGTATAAAGCAGCCCTAAGAAGTAATTTAGTTAAACATATGAAGATGCATACAGGAGAAAAACCTTATTCTTGTTCTATTTGTCACTATAAAGCAGCTGTCAGAAGTAATTTAGTTAATCATATGAAGTCGCATAAGGAAAACAAGCGTTACTCGTGTTCAATTTGTCAGTATAAAGCAGCACAAAAATGCCATTTAGTGGACCACATGAAGACGCATACTGGAGAAAAACCTTATTCTTGTTCTATTTGTCAGTATAAAGCAGCCCTGAAAAGTAGTTTAGTTAATCATATACAGATGCATACAGGAGACAAACGTTACTCATGTTCTATTTGTCAGTACAAAACATCACAAAAAGGTCGTTTAGTGGACCATCTGAAGACACATACACAAGAAAAACCTTATTCATGTCCCATTTGCGAATATAAAGCAGCCGTGAAAAGTAATTTAGTGCATCATATGAAGATGCATGCAGGAGAAAAACCTTATTCCTGTGCCATTTGCGAGTATAAAGCAGTCCAGAAAAGTAGTTTAGTTCATCATATGAAGACCCATACAGGAGAGAAACCTTATTCATGTTCCATTTGCGAATATAAAGCAGCACAAAAATGCCATTTAGTTAAACATATGAGGACGCATACAGGAGACAAACCTTATTCATGTTTTATTTGTCAGTATAAAGCAGCACAAAAAGCTCATTTAGTGGACCATGTGAAGACGCATACACGAGAAAAACCCTATTCATGCGCGATTTGCGGATATGAAGCAGCCCTGAGGCGTAGTTTATTTCATCATATGAAGATTCATACACAAGAGAAACCTTATTCATGTTTTATTTGTGAGTATAAAACAGCCTGGAGAAGTAGTTTAGTCAGGCATATGAAGATGCATACATAAGGAAAACCTTATTCGTGTATTATTTGTGAGTATAAAGCAGCACAAGAAGGTAATTTAGTTAAAAATATGAGGACGCATATGGGAGACAAATCTTATTCATTTGCAAAAACAAACATTGTATTACTATTGTATTGGTGTAAATTGTTAGTTGTTTATGGTAGCATTGTACAAATATAATGAAACACGTTAGTCACTTGTGAATAATAGCTGTTTTTAGTCACTGAAAACGATTACAAAGCCGCTATTGTAAGATAAACTTCTATTTGATTGTAAATGATTATGTAATATTATATATTGATAAAAAAATCAGAACCTTTGGTGTACATTTTTAGCACTGTATTATATATTTACAAATTATTGGTTATTTTATTTACAAAATGGTAGCATTTCTGTGTGATTTTATGTCAGTACATACTGTAGTACATTTATAGTAGAAGACTTAACTAGTGCCATAGCCAACTCTTATAAATTACCCAGCAAAAAGATATCACTGAAAACTTTCGCACTAAGATGTTCAACATGGGAAGATCAGTTTAAGGAGTTATGTAACACTACTAGCAATTTCACTCAATCTCCTTTGATGGTATTTGCGGTGGGTCGATTCGTACTCAATAGGAAGCTGTTACAAAATATCTAAGTTCTTTGCGAACGACAAGAGAGTAGTGTCATTGACAAAAATAAGAAGTTCTTGGGGGCCATACGATGGCATAAATGATAAATTAAATGGGACCTATTACAGAGCCCTGAGGTACCCCGTAAACCACACGTTTAAGCTCATCATTGGTATTTACACATTATTTTCTATTTTCTAGATATCAGGGGCGGCCAAAGTACGTTGCAATTTGGGGGTATCTAGCAGTTTAGATTTTTGTGCAAATTTTTTTTTTGAGACATTAGATCTAGTTACTCTTGATTTCAGAAATTGGTTGTCCTATCTGCCTTCGTTTTCCTTCTATCAGTTGTGGAATATGGCTAAGTATAGTTTGAGTATCGAAGCATCATCAAGTTATTGTGTAAAGAGGGTGTAAATGCAAAGGAAATTTGTTATCACTTATCGAAAGTGTACAGATCGGATGCGCCTTCTTATCCTACGGTCACCAGGTAGTTTAAAGAATTCAAACACGGCCAATAGAGCATTGCGGATGATCCAAAGTTCGGACGATGAACATGTGGCTCAGGTTGAGTCACTGGTACTCACAACTAGGCATGTGAAGGTGTGAAAGTTGCCCAAGGAATTAGTGCTTCACAAGGAAGTGTTTGCAACATCATCCGTACCGCTCTGCACATGTCGAAAGTGTCAGCCAGGTGGGTGCCCAGAAATCTTTCTATTCCGGATAAGCACTGCAGAATAGAGCTCTTTAATTCCAATCCAGATGACTTTATGGCTTGACTTGTGACTGGAGATGAAACATGGTTTCACTACTTGGACCCCAAAATGAAGCAAGAGTTGATGTAATGGAAGCATGCTCAATCTCCAGCTCCAAAAAAAATTCAAGGCCTCTGCAGGGAAGATCATGGCGTCTGTTTTTTGGGATTGGCAACAGCTGCTCTTAAGCGATTATATGTCAGACAAAACTACAATTAATGCAGAATATTATTATTATTATTATTATGATAGTTATACAAAGCGGAGGTTTATAATAACCTATGACACTTTTAAAATAAATATGTGTACGAAATACAATATAATATATACGAGAAAAAAAATCACAATTCTGTAATAATAGTGTCCAATACGTTTCGGGAATACATGTTTCGTAAAGAACAATGAACATAACTATAATAGTAGATAATTAGAAGGTATTTTTAAATTAACGAACTTGAGAATAATCTGTCATAACCATTTTTGAAGTTGTTGACGCTGGTAGCTGTTACAACATTTTCTGGCAGGGAGTTCCATTTATGAAAGATCCGATTTGTGATAAAATGTTGCCTGGGTGTTGTTTTAAAATTTTTCTCGTTTCAGTTTTTTCGTGTGGCCATGTAATCTCTCATCAGCACTTACACAAAACAATTTGGACATATCTACCGAAAACTTATCACCACTTAACACCTTATAAGTAAAAATTAGGTCATCACGAATAAGTCTATCTCTCAAAACTAGCAGCTGTAAGATTTGTAGTCTTTCATGGTATGAGCGGTCACGCAGATTACCAACGGCACGCGTTCCTCGTCTTTGAACATTTTCTAATAGGGTAATATCTTTGATAAGATGAGGAAACCACACCACTGCGGCATACTCTAGATAAGGTCGAATGTAGACTGAGAAAACTGTTGAGAAATAATATTTTCAAACGCCATTTTCATCTGGTAGGTACATGGTCCTGTTCGCTTTACTCACGACAGTAGTTACATGTTCAGTCCAGCTGAGTTTTGAAGTTACGAGAACTCCTAGATTTGCTTTAATGAGGTGGTGAAGGTCGGAGATGTATACGTTAAAAAGAATGGGCCCAAGGACAGATTCTTGGGGCACGCCAGAGAGAACAGGATGCATATATGAGGTGCCATCACCAACTCTAACAAAAAATTGACGATTACTAAGAAAAGCTGACAACCACTTGAGAAGATTTTCCCGAACTCCATTGTGTTCGAGTTTACTTAGAAGCCTCTGTTTAGGTACCCGATCAAATGCCTTGGAAAAGTCTAAGTAGATTATATCTACTGGTAGGTTTTTGTCCAGTGATCGAGTCCAAAAGTCCACCCATTTAACAAGATTCGTGACCGTAGATCTGCCTGGAACAAATCCATGTTGGCAAGGTGGTATGACGTTGTGTTGGGTTAGAAACTCAATTAATTGATCGACAATGATTCTTTCCATAATCTTCAGACATATACATTCCAGACTTATGGCACTATAATTATTTACATCCAACTTGTCTTCATTTTTAAATATTGGTGTAACTGATGAAATCAGCCATGTTGGAGGAAGTAGTTGCAAGGTGAACGACGCTGTAAACGTGTTTGTTAGTGGTTTGACTAAAGAAGTTGCACAAGATTTTAAAATATTTGTGGTTATCTGATCTGGGCCAGGAAATGCATTTACATTGAGTCTGTTCATATGGTTAAGAACTGCTTCTTCTGCTTCTTTCTTTTTGTATTCTGTTCTATTCACAAGCGCACCCGTGAGCCATGGTTTGTTTGGGTTGGAGATTACCGATATGTTGTGGGAAGAAGTAGAGACTACATGTTTGATGGTAACTGAGAAAAGCTGCCATTTTCCACAATATTTTGTGTTTCTAAAAGCACTTTCCAGTCGGCTGATGATAGAGTTCGGTTGAGTTTGCCAAAATCAGTTTTAGTTATGACGTGATTTAGGTTCTTAGTTTGGGAAGGACCAACCAGTTGAATTGTACTTAAGACGCAAACGTGATCTGAAGAAGCAATTGGTGGCAAGTATTCAATGTTTGACACAAGATTAGGATCGTTTGTAAAGAGTAAGTCCAACATAGACGGTTGTTGATTTGCACGATACCTGGTAGGTATATTCTGTTATTAAGTTGCTGAAGATTCGAGTTTAAAAACATATCGACAAACATAGATGCTGAGTCATTAGTGTTCATTGGATGAAGTACAGGCCATTCGATGTTGGGAATGTTAAAATCTCCTATCAGAAACATATTGTTGTTAGTTGAGGCTAAATCAGATATTGCATTAATTAAAAGCAAATCTGATTCAGCATTTGCTATATTACCAGATCTGTATACACATGCTATTATAAATGAGTAATTTTTGTTGAAGACTTTCAGGAAAATGGATACATTGCGTGATCCGGAATATATAATTAATTTAGTTACCTACATTGAATTTGTTGAAATCTGATTTGTTAAGATATATACAGGCTCCGCCTCCTTTTGTATGAAGACTATCAGTTCTGTAGATGGAATAGTCCCGGATATCAATTAACGAGTCAGAGATTAAGCTATGAAGGCATGTTTCAGTAATGCAAATACAAGATGGCGGTAACTGCTGCACTAATACATCAAGCTCATTTTGTTTTGATTTGAGGCTGTCTATGGTTGTGTAGAGGATCGTAAGGAGATTTAAGCGTTGGAGTTTTTTGAATTTTTTTCGATTGCAATTTGTAGAGTTCCTTTAATATATTTGATTGTAATGCCATTTTCACCATTATCACTACGACGTTTCAGTTCTTTACGCAAGTCCAGAAGATATTTCATTTGTGCCGGTGTTTGGTCACTTTTCAATATAATGTTCTTGAATGTAGTCGAGCTAGTTAACACAGTTTTGTGCTTGAGAGTGTGAGTAACGAAATCGGCATTATCGGTTACCACTTTTATCGGTTTATTGTTTGCTTGACCAACTCCTTTGATGCTTACAATATTAAAGCGGGGGCATTGTACTGTTTTATTCTGAATGAATAAGAAGAGAGCAGTAACATTTTCTACATCTTGAGCGCTTTTTTTCATGTCGTAAATCATTAGGTTCTTTTCTCGCTTAAGTCTTTCTTTAATTTCGAAGAAATCTGGCGTATCACGCTTTTCCATTTTCAAACTATTGTCCACGTACGTTTTTAATGCCTCCTGAGATTGACTTAAAGTTTGAAATTTACTTGAGAGATCACCCTGTATTTTAGAGATCGAATCCAACGATTCCTGGCATTTACCTGCGGATACATTGTTGTCATCAATTAGGGTCGAATGAGTTTTTAGGGTAGCCTGAATATTTGCAACTTCCGTATTTAGTGCCTGTTGGGTGATTTTAATATTTGCAATATCAGTAACCATTTGGTGTTGAGTTTCTTGTACTGTTTTTATTTCGCACATTAGTTGGCTAAACTTTTTTATAAACATAGATGTAGTGAGGGGTTTGCTGGAGCAGGAATTACTACGCAATTTACGGCGTGCCCCCTTTTTACAAGATGTACATAACCACTTCTCATTATTTTCATTTAGAAAATCAATTTCGGTTTGTCTTATTTCTACGCATGGTCCATGGAAACTTTTGAAGCATGAAGAACACTTAATTTTTAATTGTGTTGCTAATATTTTTAGGGACCACTGTTGACAAATTTCCGCCATAGTTATAAATATTGAAAATTATATTACCCATAGATTCCGACACGGAAAGGCACAACTTTTGAAAAAATTGCGCAGCGTAACTAAAGAAGAGAGACCTGAAAACTGTCCAAGGAGATTTTCCTACTGCATGACAATTCTCCAGTTCACAAGGCCAGAGTTGCACGGGCTACCCTGAGAGATTATAGGTTCGAACAACTTAACCATCCACTTTACAGCCCAGACTTGCCTCCTAGCGACTTTTATTTATTCGAAAACTTCAAGAAATATCTTCGGTGTTGCCGGTTTTCAGACGACGAAAATCTTAGAGGAGACGGAAGCGTGGTTTGCCGTACAAGAGAAAATATTTTTTTCGGGAGATTGCGTCGCTGGAGGAGAAGTGGGACTACATTAAGAAATAATAAATGCATTTAATTGCTATTAGTTGTTTCAATGTCCGAATTGCAATACGCTTTGAATGCCCTCGTAAGATTGAAATAGACCTAGTGAAGAATTTTTTATGCCACAAAAAGTTGTAATTAGAAATGGCAAACGTCAAATTGTGGTTATTTCTGACCAATCGCATATCTCGATGCGTATACAGCGATAGTTGGTCCTTTCATAATTTCCCAATTCATATAGTTTATTAAGGATGCCATCCCCAATTACGGTTATCTACATGATTTGATGTTGATCTCTTGTGTACCTATTCTAAATATCGGAATGTTGTGTTTTTGCCGTTGTATATGTGTTTTTCGATAAACTCCGCTCACTGAGGCGGATTTTGCACTATTTTTAAAGTTCGTAACCTTTGTCGCTACGCTGATAACTACGAAGTTAATAACTCATCGTCACTCAGCCTCTGAGAATCAATTCCATCGTTTTGTTCCAGTGCTAGCAGAAACGCCTCCCAGACTGCTTTATTTACATTTAGTGTCAAATAAATATTGCTAAATTTCAACAAACAACCTTGATCCAGGTGCTCCTCGGGGGTGAATCGAGTAGTACGGGTGCTAGACGGTCTCTGGGGCTACTTTTTACGGCCCTCGGAGGACCGAAATATGCTTAAGTTTTACTTTGTACAAGTAGATTTGTAGATTAGAGCTTCGGAGTTGAAACAAAAGCTGTGATCTCTTTTGGTGTTGCCCCGGGGTCTCGCCGTGAGACGGAGTCGTGTCCTTAATTAATTCTGTGGGCAAGTTGACCTGGTGGGTCGTTATCACCCAAAAATCTCCGGTAAAGCCTAAGTGCAAAGTAGAGAGCATTTTCGATTGATCGACTTTAGCCAAAAATCACTGCGATGCGAATTTGTACTAAAAACGTAGATATACATTTTTAAGATGATCGTCTGGGCTGTTAAAAGGATACAGACTGACAGACATAACTTTAAAAACCACATTTTTTTAAATCAGAAAACACGCAAACGAATATTGCTGCAAAAATTTTGATTTCGAAAATTTTCATGACTACTATACTATAAAATATTATAAAGAAGATCGATTACTTTGAACGTTTTCAAATCCTCGGTATATATCATTTACCAAAATCACTAAAACCACAAAATCCTATTTTAAAAAATAACCTTCCTGACGAATAGATTGAAAGTTTTAGACATGAATCATTAACAGTGGATACTGTTTCTAAAAATGGTTCTAATTAAAATTACTTCGATACATTGGCAAAACAAGAAAATACATATTTACATCAACAATGCGTGCTTACAATTCCTTAACTGGTGAGCCTAAGCTTATGATTTGCGTTTGCGTATTGATCTTAATAGATTCTCCTTCTACCAATCAATCTACACAAATGACATTTTTAAATAGAGTTGACGACTTAAAACAGTGTTATGTCAGAGGAAGTTTCCACAAGGGCGGTTGTTACCTTGGTCATGGGACTGTATCAGCCAGTGGAATAGTTAATAAAAACCAAAAGTATTTTCGTAACAATAATAACTATTTATGTACGAGCTGCATACCCATTTTTATGTTCGGTTGGATTTTTTTTCCGAAAAATTAGATTAGAAGTAGAATAAGCACTTGTTTCAATTTGTACGGCGCTATCTCCGCTACATCTGGTTACAACAAGGTACCACACAAAGATATCTGGGCCACAACAAGGGTTACCTGAAGCCGTATGGTCGCAGCCAGATGTAGCTGATCGATCAGGTGATTTATATGGGGGCCAGCAGCATGCAAGTTTTTCAACTCCCCTGGTTGCCCCATTTTGGCTCTCCTAGCTGAGCGCAATGAAGGAGGCAGCAAACAAGTATAAGACAGCGATGCCCAGGCAGTATCGGCGTCACACTTTACTCTTTTCTTTCTGTCTTGGGTCCAGAACCTGAGACGACTTCAGTCAAGCTCCAACCGGGAGCAGCTTTAGGCCCTAGAGGGCTTAAGGCTCCACCGGTCGTCGCCCACATTGCTTAATCCTTCTAAGTGAGAAGCCGCCAGTCCAGAACCTGAGCAGATGAGCATCTAGCATAACTAGCACCTAGGGCGATCACGTGAGTTGCTTTATCTTGAAAAACAAACTCACAGCAGTAAGTTCTACAGCTTATCTCTGAGAAGTTAAAGTCTGAGAACCCTAACCTGACCGCAACCTTCTCTGTCTTGGGTTGGTCCAGAGATACGCTAGATACCTGCATGTTCATGTCGTCGAGCGCTCGGAAAATCGGGACGATAGGCTTGAAAATATTTCTGTAATAATTAACACCTAGACCTGTGAGTCGCATGGTACATGGAAAATCAGTTGGATAGGCTTAGAGATATTTCCCCTGATAACTAAACATATCCTAGCTTGTTTTACAAATGTACATCAAACTAGGTAGACTGTAACGCCAGTGTTTTAAAGCAGAGCTCTTGAAGAGCAGCCCCAGGTGCTAGCCCGAAATCTGCTGCAGAAGCTGTGACGGAACCAAGCAGCACCAAGTGCCCAGAAACGGCTGCCTGAAGCAAGAATCTGACCTTTTGAAGCCACGGCCAAGCATTCAGATCCCGACACCCAAAAACAAAGATCTAGTCCGCTCTCAACGCTCGAGCCGTTCGACCGAATTTGGATGCCCAAGGTCGCCAGAGTTCTAGCCTTCGGACTGCGTTGAACTTACCTTGCGAGCTAGTAGAAAACGCCACGAGAACTTTCACCTTCCAGCGGATACTCTTAGATAGACATTCATTTTACTTTCTCGACTCCTTCACTCTCCGAACTCTGAAGTTCAGACACTTTAAGGTTAAAACCAGCAGCCATTAAAACATGTTTTCAGCCTGCGTGTTTACCTGCAAAGCGAAGCCGGCTGATTTGAAAAGCTCTAAATGAGTACATTGGGTTGTAAACATCTAATTTGGTAGCTACACAACGGGGTTGTAGAGTAAAGTAATTTGTTGCGTAGTCTAGGCATCGGTAATTTGTACATGTTTTTTTCCTGCAACGGTACAGTACACAGGTTGGTCTAACTGTACTATCTTTCTAAAGGAGTGTTGTTTTTGCTAATTATACGATACATATGGGCATGCTTTGTGTCTCGTTGAAGACGATAAATCAATAAAGGATTATTCTGATATGAACAATTTATTCAAAAATGTAATAATGACTAATAATAGCAAATACAGAAAGAACTAGATAGCTACGTTGAATTTATACATGATATGAAATAATACACATTTTACATAATGCGAAACTGCGTCCATTCCTCCCACATCCATCCAGTCGCAAGCTTCATCTTTTTGTCTCAATATGTAACACATATCAAAACCGGGGTGTCTTACCTTGTCAACTGCTTTTAAAGTCCTTGTCACATCGCCATATAGGGAGAGCCCCTCTGTGTTGGTTGGGTATCTGCCATTGCATTTGAATAACAGTTACTCGTGACCTTTGTATATTTCTACTTTGTAGCAATGACACCTTTTGAATTGTAGCGAAAAAATACATCACCCAGTACCATTTTTGCATTCGAAAATATGGGAGTGCTTTTTCGCATATGTTCCTGCATATTCAAAACAGATCGACACATCAGAAATTCTGATAAAGGATGTCAAGTTTTTAACTACTCTTTCCCCTAGTGTACCCTTCAATACACCATATTTTTACCTGTATATATATATATATATATATACACAGTAAAATGTTATTTCTTGACTGGGATAGGGTTTGGAAAAACTCAAATCTCAGTGCTACGCACAGGTACCAAGCTTTAATGGTTAGATTGAATTAAAACCACTTGTATGTTTCGCCTGACGTTTCGTTTTTTATTCAAAACATTATCAAAAGCTATGGACAAAAATTTACAATAAGTAACGTTGTTATAAGTTATTAAAAGTGACAGTCTTACCTAACACCTTGTGGACCAAAACACATGTTTTATTAAAAGCATGTGAAGATATTCAAATTTGAACAAATTCATAAACAGGGGCAGTAGGCCACCAAGATTACAGACCTGGGCTGCACATGATAAAAATACACTTAGTCATACATCTAGTCAGTTACACATTAAAAATTACTAGCACATTTAAAATTTGATTTACAATAATTTTATTAGCTATTTGGCCAACATGGCCGTCAAATTTGGATAAAATCGTGGTATTATTTCTAATCAAACAGCGACAGGTGTCAGAACAAATTGTTAGAACCGCGCATGCCCGGAGCGCAAGGCGTCCAAATATTACGAGGGACGTTCAAAATGGAATTGACCAATTAGCTTGTACAATGCAATCTAACATAAGACTAGTCAAAAAACGACGACAAGGGCTATGTCTGAAGGTTCTAAAAGGTGGAAACTACAAAAAGAGTCCTAATTGAGCACCCAAAGTTGTAAGTCTACCATGGGAAAAAAGACAAATGAGAAAAATGGAGGAGAAAAGACCCTAATTAGATCTAAATATAACTAAATTTATTGTGGGACCGTATTGAGTTTATTAAAAAATTTTTATTATTAAAGAATTAGTAATAGAAATGGGGTAGTAAAAAGAAAATATTATAAGATAAAAGTAACTACCCATTGGGCTTTCTCGGTTGGAGAAATTCTAAGGAGAAATCATTGTTGGACATGGCTAACAAAAGGTGGTATGAGACACTAAGATGATCAATGTCAGTATTTGAATTTAAGGTATTATTTGTACCAAAAATGTGGCACATTTCGATGAAAGTGCGGTGACTAGAATTTGGTTCAATAGTAATAATTTTTGTATTTTCAAAATCCATACAATGACCAGTGCTGTTGACATGTCCAGCAAGAGCGCAGGCTTTGGGTTTAAGACGAGAGTCGCTTTTATGCTGAATAATTCTTGATTTCAACCTCTGAGAAGTTTGACCAATATACGTAGAAGGACAACCACTACAGTTTATCTGATAGACGGCATTAGGGGTTAGGAGAGCTGGAGTTTTATCCTTTAATTTTGAGAAACAATCTTTTATGATATGATGGTGTTTGTCCGCGATGATAATATGATCGAACTTACGAAAAACCTGTTTAATTATATGAGAAAGTCCTTGGACGTAAATAAGACTTTTGTAAAGTGGAGGTTTATCATTTATATTATTATCAGAATTTTCTGGTGGAATGATCCTGCCCTTGGGGGTGGAGTATAAGATAGAATTTAATAAAGAAATAGGATAATTATTTAATTTGAGAGTATTAACTAATTTATTGAGATTAACTGCGTGAAAATCCGGATGCGAGATCGTTAAGATTCTGTGCTTGAGCCCTTTCACTACATTCAACTTATGTCGAATGTTGTGTATAGAATGGAAATTCAGATAACGGCCAGAACTGGTTGGTTTAACATACCAATCCAGTTTAATAGTGTTGGAATCCGTTCTGATGACCAGGGTGTCCAGAAAGGGGACAGACCTATCCTTTTCTCTTTCCACTGTGAATTGGATGTGAGGGTTGAAACCATTGAAAACACTCAGCACATTGGCAACGTCGTCGACCGGTACTGCACAAACCAGATCATCAACATACTGGTAAAGAAACGGAAATTGAAAAGCCAGCTTGGGGATGCTTTCCTTTATGATGGTATTGACTATGATTTCGGCCAAAATGGGGGAAAGAGTTGAGCCCATTGGGGATCCAAAGATTTGTTTATAAAAATTATTATTGAAGGAAAAATATGTTGAGTCAAAGATGAATTTGAGAAGGTTAATAAACTGTGATTTGGGTATACTAGTTAGTGGTTCTATTAAGTTCCAATTGGTTTCAACAACCTGTATAACCAAATCTACAGGGATATTGGTAAAAAGAGAGACCACATCTAGTGAAATAATCTCATAATCAGGTGGTAATTGAAAATTATTAATTTTTTCGCTGAAGGCGAAACTATCTTTGATACGAAAACTATTATATTCATTAAAGGCTTGCCCTAAGATCTCTGCCAGATATTTGGAAAGTTTTCTATCTGGAGATTGTGTCGAGGACACAATGGGTCGACAAGGTGTGTCGGGTTTGTGTATTTTGGGTAAACCATACAATTTAGGAGAAACCGAATTATGACAAATTAAGCGTTTATATGTGGGGTTATCTATGTAAGTATTATTATGCAAATCTCTGATTAACTTATTATTCCTAGTCTCAATAGACGTTGTGGGATCCTTTTTTAAGGGTTGATAAACCTGGTTATCTTGCAAAAGGGCCTGCATTTTGGAGATGTAATCATCACGCTCTAAGGCTACAGTGACATTGCCCTTGTCTGATGGTAAAATTACAACATTTGGATTATTTTTAAGAAAGATGTTGCATTTCTTTTCAATAGAAGATAAAGGATTATTTGTATTTTTATGATTTTTAAGGAAATCTGTAATGTGGAAAGCTACTAAGGAGCGATAATTATTCCTTTCCTTATTATCCAAACTATTAATAATGTCTTCAATTTGAGCAAGATATTTATATAAGGTTGATTTATTATTCAAGCTAACAGGTAACCCAAATTTTGGTCCAAGTGCAAGGAAACGTTGTATACAATCAAGGATGACAACATTAGATATATTTTTAAACCACTTATCGGGTGTTACAATAGAATTACTTTGTGTTAAAGGCAGCCTCAAATTATTGAGTTTATTAATATTATTAGATTTGATTTTATTATAATGAAATTGGTAAAATTTGATCTGTCTTATATTAAAGGCATTGAAAATCTCTCGAGGTAGTAAACGTTTACAATTCTCTTTGGATATATGTAAAATTTTATGTAAATATCTAATGGTATCATTTATATCATTTAATTCTATTTTTAAAATATTGTGCAGTAACCTTCTTTGTGTGTTATCCACTTTTCTTAGCGTGCGATTGTTCTGCGTTCTGCAAAAGGCAACGGAGAACGTGTTTTGCAGAACGCAGAACAATCGCACGCTAAGAAAAGTGGATAACACACAAAGAAGGTTACTGCACAATATTTTAAAAATAGAATTAAATGATATAAATGATACCATTAGATATTTACATAAAATTTTACATATATCCAAAGAGAATTGTAAACGTTTACTACCTCGAGAGATTTTCAATGCCTTTAATATAAGACAGATCAAATTTTACCAATTTCATTATAATAAAATCAAATCTAATAATATTAATAAACTCAATAATTTGAGGCTGCCTTTAACACAAAGTAATTCTATTGTAACACCCGATAAGTGGTTTAAAAATATATCTAATGTTGTCATCCCTGATTGTATACAACGTTTCCTTGCACTTGGACCAAAATTTGGGTTACCTGTTAGCTTGAATAATAAATCAACCTTATATAAATATCTTGCTCAAATTGAAGACATTATTAATAGTTTGGATAATAAGGAAAGGAATAATTATCGCTCCTTAGTAGCTTTCCACATTACAGATTTCCTTAAAAATCATAAAAATACAAATAATCCTTTATCTTCTATTGAAAAGAAATGCAACATCTTTCTTAAAAATAATCCAAATGTTGTAATTTTACCATCAGACAAGGGCAATGTCACTGTAGCCTTAGAGCGTGATGATTACATCTCCAAAATGCAGGCCCTTTTGCAAGATAACCAGGTTTATCAACCCTTAAAAAAGGATCCCACAACGTCTATTGAGACTAGGAATAATAAGTTAATCAGAGATTTGCATAATAATAATTACATAGATAACCCCACATATAAACGCTTAATTTGTCATAATTCGGTTTCTCCTAAATTGTATGGTTTACCCAAAATACACAAACCCGACACACCTTGTCGACCCATTGTGTCCTCGACACAATCTCCAGATAGAAAACTTTCCAAATATCTGGCAGAGATCTTAGGGCAAGCCTTTAATGAATATAATAGTTTTCGTATCAAAGATAGTTTCGCCTTCAGCGAAAAAATTAATAATTTTCAATTACCACCTGATTATGAGATTATTTCACTAGATGTGGTCTCTCTTTTTACCAATATCCCTGTAGATTTGGTTATACAGGTTGTTGAAACCAATTGGAACTTAATAGAACCACTAACTAGTATACCCAAATCACAGTTTATTAACCTTCTCAAATTCATCTTTGACTCAACATATTTTTCCTTCAATAATAATTTTTATAAACAAATCTTTGGATCCCCAATGGGCTCAACTCTTTCCCCCATTTTGGCCGAAATCATAGTCAATACCATCATAAAGGAAAGCATCCCAAGCTGGCTTTTCAATTTCCGTTTCTTTACCAGTATGTTGATGATCTGGTTTTGTGCAGTACCGGTCGACGACGTTGCCAATGTGCTGAGTGTTTTCAATGGTTTCAACCCTCACATCCAATTCACAGTGGAAAGAGAAAAGGATAGGTCTGTCCCCTTTCTGGACACCCTGGTCATCAGAACGGATTCCAACACTATTAAACTGGATTGGTATGTTAAACCAACCAGTTCTGGCCGTTATCTGAATTTCCATTCTATACACAACATTCGACATAAGTTGAATGTAGTGAAAGGGCTCAAGCACAGAATCTTAACGATCTCGCATCCGGATTTTCACGCAGTTAATCTCAATAAATTAGTTAATACTCTCAAATTAAATAATTATCCTATTTCTTTATTAAATTCTATCTTATACTCCACCCCCAAGGGCAGGATCATTCCACCAGAAAATTCTGATAATAATATAAATGATAAACCTCCACTTTACAAAAGTCTTATTTACGTCCAAGGACTTTCTCATATAATTAAACAGGTTTTTCGTAAGTTCGATCATATTATCATCGCGGACAAACACCATCATATCATAAAAGATTGTTTCTCAAAATTAAAGGATAAAACTCCAGCTCTCCTAACCCCTAATGCCGTCTATCAGATAAACTGTAGTGGTTGTCCTTCTACGTATATTGGTCAAACTTCTCAGAGGTTGAAATCAAGAATTATTCAGCATAAAAGCGACTCTCGTCTTAAACCCAAAGCCTGCGCTCTTGCTGGACATGTCAACAGCACTGGTCATTGTATGGATTTTGAAAATACAAAAATTATTACTATTGAACCAAATTCTAGTCACCGCACTTTCATCGAAATGTGCCACATTTTTGGTACAAATAATACCTTAAATTCAAATACTGACATTGATCATCTTAGTGTCTCATACCACCTTTTGTTAGCCATGTCCAACAATGATTTCTCCTTAGAATTTCTCCAACCGAGAAAGCCCAATGGGTAGTTACTTTTATCTTATAATATTTTCTTTTTACTACCCCATTTCTATTACTAATTCTTTAATAATAAAAATTTTTTAATAAACTCAATACGGTCCCACAATAAATTTAGTTATATTTAGATCTAATTAGGGTCTTTTCTCCTCCATTTTTCTCATTTGTCTTTTTTCCCATGGTAGACTTACAACTTTGGGTGCTCAATTAGGACTCTTTTTGTAGTTTCCACCTTTTAGAACCTTCAGACATAGCCCTTGTCGTCGTTTTTTGACTAGTCTTATGTTAGATTGCATTGTACAAGCTAATTGGTCAATTCCATTTTGAACGTCCCTCGTAATATTTGGACGCCTTGCGCTCCGCGCATGCGCGGTTCTAACAATTTGTTCTGACACCTGTCGCTGTTTGATTAGAAATAATACCACGATTTTATCCAAATTTGACGGCCATGTTGGCCAAATAGCTAATAAAATTATTGTAAATCAAATTTTAAATGTGCTAGTAATTTTTAATGTGTAACTGACTAGATGTATGACTAAGTGTATTTATATCATGTGCAGCCCAGGTCTGTAATCTTGGTGGCCTACTGCCCCTGTTTATGAATTTGTTCAAATTTGAATATCTTCACATGCTTTTAATAAAACATGTGTTTTGGTCCACAAGGTGTTAGGTAAGACTGTCACTTTTAATAACTTATAACAACGTTACTTATTGTAAATTTTTGTCCATAGCTTTTGATAATGTTTTGAATAAAAAACGAAACGTCAGGCGAAACATACAAGTGGTTTTAATTCAATCTAACCATTAAAGCTTGGTACCTGTGCGTAGCACTGAGATTTGAGTTTTTCCAAACCCTATCCCAGTCAAGAAATAACATTTTACTGTGTATGTAACCACACAAGCTGTGAGAGGGACTATCTTTATATATATATATATATATATGTTTTAGTTATAAAATAGAGTAGGCTTTGAGACTAATTTATAGAATGACCATTTTAGAATAGCTTTATCTTTGTTTAGAAACAAATTAAAATTGGGGCAGGCTTGGCATTTCATGCAACAAAAACACAAACTGTAAACAAAACAATTGGGGTGGCTTCTTCAAGAGGTTTGGTAGTGTTTTGCCAAGCTGCCCGAATATAAATTATTTCTATGTGCTATTAAATACCCAAGTTAATGAAAAGTAATGTTTTATTGAGAGTTTGCGTTCTGGGTTATTTGTGAAAGTTTTCATTTGTACTAGAATTCCCCACAGATAAATACGAGACGTCGATTTGGTCCAGTGGAATCCATAGTATTTGGATGTTATTCTACGGAGGTCCAGCCAGTTTTATAAGTTCGTTTACAAGTTTATAAGCAAGCAACGTATGAGTTGTGCAGCGCAACCGTACATTTAAGGCCCCCCGGCTTATGTGAATGCGATTCGGAAGGTCACCGAGAGTTGCAGCTAATATCTAGGTGGGTTCGAGCGCCCATTTGGGCCTTGATAACTGCAGGCCAACAAAGCGGTTTGTGCATAGCGTTGTGGAAGGTCCAGCTCGGGGCAGGTAGGGCTAGATTCGACGCAGAAGCCATCAAAAGGTCAGATTCGCCACCTAAAAAAGTTAGTTTGTGATTTTGCTCGATTAGTGTTCCTTACCGCGTCACTTCCGGTTTGTGGTAGTTGTGTTTTGTTTTATGACGCGTTCGATTATTATCGCATAGCAACAGCGTTAATTGCGTGGACATCGAGGATTTAATTAAAATTCGGAACTTGTTTACGTACTTTCGCAACCAGGAAACCATCTTGAAGTATTGAAGGTCTCATCAGTTAGAAATACCACACTTGTTAATTCCCAATAGTTAAATAGCGGCATACAGAGTGCTTACAATTAAAGGTTTAATATTTAAAATTAGTAGTTTTAATTTGGATGTACTGACCTAACCTTGAGATAGTCATTTAATTATAATTATAAGAAGTTTAATCAAATATGAGCCGGGCACATTACAACAGTGAAATTAATTAGAGCTGATTTATAATTTAAATTCATTAAACCCATAAAAGACCATCGAAAGCATCACAAAATATAGGCGAGTATTTTACGGCATCCTTGCTTCGTTTACGATCTCTCCAGATTTGGTCCTGTAATCCCCTACATGAAATTGCTGTATCTACTTGTTGTTTCCAAACTTTTCTAGGTCTTCCTCTTTTCAATTTTGTTTGGGTATTCCATAACATTAATTTTATCGGCCATCGATATTTTCGCCAGAATATCGAAAAGACGAACTTCTGGGTTGAAAAGCCTGCCCTAGTGTTAAGTTACTGTTTCGAGCAGCGGTGGACACAGTCATGGTAACTAACGTTCGCTGAATGAATACGGAACCAGAAAAAGAACAAAAGCTTTTGGCTACAGTACGCTTTCCTTTCATCCAGTTACAGACAAAATATTGGCTAAAATACTTAATATGGGTATATTTAAAACACTTTCAGTAAAGAAAAATGAGGGCCATTCACAAAATGTTAAACTTGCTATTGCATTTGGAATAAAACCATTTCCCAGCGATTCATTATTTTACGAGTAATGGGTAAATGCTGGGAGTGTGTTGTAGGTTATCACCAAAATAATTATAAGGATTTTTATTACTTCATACATATTGATTTGTTGATATTTTTTGTTTGCTTCTTTTTCAAGGATGTCAGTGTGTTCGTTGGTATACTGCGAAATTAATGGAAAAAGAATTTTATGAAACAATTTCAAGAATATATCTATGTTGATTCTAGAATTACGATCAGTAGAATATTACGCCAAGTATAATAATAATGAAAATAAATGACCTTATTTTCTCAGTTACAAGAAAAAAGGCAAAGTTCAACATTTGCTTTTTCAGTTAACCTATAGAACTGTAACAGATAGTGGTGACTACAGTATATTCTTGATCTTCTTCGTTTAATTCCTGCCCTGGTAGCTCGTGTTTATCAGAAGAAGGATTGTTTTTGTTTTTCAGCCTGATCCAAAATGTTACTGTTGTCATTTGAGAACTTTCATCAAAATTGGAATAGAAGCTTATTTTCGAATCAAATACAAAAAAAAATCCCTTCAGATCTTTCTTGGGCAATAACTATTACAATACATGGGTTTCCTTATTATAACATATTTTTAACTAAAAATGGCACCGTAATAAACGTTTACTATAATACCTATTAAAAAGACATGTATTACAATTAAAAGGTGTAAACGTGATCTAGTTAGTTATAGAATGACAATGACACGAGTTTTGGGCTGGAAGCAAAATTAAATTTCAAGTCAAGAAGAAATGATACCACAAATTTCACACAATGCGGCAGTTTCCAAAAGGAAGCAGGAGATCTTGCAATGGAGCTCAAACAGAAACTTTGCAATGGCTCTGGTGTGCTGGACGGTGGGATTGGGAAATTGCTGGCGGTTTCCGGTTGCTGCCAGCGTGGATGGTGCGGGCGCGTTTTTGCTGCCATACATATTGGAAACAGTTTTCATTGCAATACCATTTTCTTACATGGAGATTGGACTGGGTCAATTTTCGAGCAAGGGTCCCGTGGGCATGTGGGAGCTGTGTCCGATTTTGAAGGTAAGTGCTGCAAAACTCTTATTTTTAAATAAGGAGCAGTTCTTTCAGGGTATCGGCTACGCGAGCGTTTTTCTAATTGTGGCTGTGATGGTATACTACAACACCATTTGCTCTTACCTGCTCTTTTTCTTCTTTGCATCGTTGTCCACCGTTTTACCATGGTCAATGTGTGACCCTGCGTGGGCTAAATCAAATTGTTTCACCTTCAGAGATAATTCGTCCATCAGACTTAACTGCATTAAAAAGCACGGAGCAAAATTCTGCGACTCCCAAGTATGGGAACATAGCGCCACTCAGTACTGGACGATAAGGGTGCTCAAAAGGGATGCTACGGGTAAGACAGTTATTTACCTTTGACGCAATTTATGTAATTTATCATTCACAGAGCATTTGGGAAACGTGCGATGGGAGATCGTATGCTGTAGCTGCATAACGGCGTTCTTCCTGTTTCTACTAAACCGCAAAGGGACGAAATCCATAGAAAAAGTGGTCACGTTCCTCAGCATCTTCCCATATTTGGAACTAGCTGGCTTGCTGTTTGTCACTTTGCTCGACCCAGGCAGCGGCAGAGGGATAAGAGCTTTATTGATGCCGGATTTTCCCAAGCTATGGACAATCTCCACCTGGGTGATTGCATTCGAACAAATTTTATTTTCCATCGGTATTTTAAGTCCATAAATTAGTTTCGGTAAAGTGACAATAAATAGTTTCGCAGGTTTAGGTTTAGGAGGGCTAGTTACACTCGGCTCGCAGTCGTTCTTCCGCAGCTCTGCGCATCTGGAAGCAATCGCAATTAACTTGCTCGATATCGCCAGTTCTATATGTTATGGCATCCTTATATTCAACTTCTTAGGTATGGAAGTCCTAGCTAAAATTAGATTAAGTAAAATAGATTACTTTGTAGGTGCTCTTAGTTACGATATAAACATATCTATGGAAGAGATTGTGGGATGGAAGGACACTCTGCTGTTTGCTAAAATTCCAATGGCTATCACCTACCTGCGAGGAGTACCACAAATATGGGCTGCAATGTTTTATTCGGGTATATACATACTTGGTTTACGCTCCCAGAGTTTAATGATGGCAACTGTGCTTAATACGGTGTATGACTTGTATGGAAACATGTTAAACCACACGGTTTTGTGTTCTGCAATAGCTTCTATATTGATAGTCTTGCTGGCATATCCCTTTTACACCCACACCGGTTCAATTTTACTAAACAACGTAGACAATATGATTGTTGGACCTTGCATAATGCTTGTGAGTAAATGTAGCAATGTGAGCTTCTTCATAAAATAATTAATTTGCAGATATGTTGGATGGAAGCATTGGGTATCATATGTGTATACGGCATAACCCATTTTGTCGACGACTTGCACTTCATGCTGGGTTTTCGGGCGAGCATCTACTGGCAACTGATGTGGTTAATAACTCCGGCAGTATTAAGTGCTGTGTTTTCGCACAGTGTCTACTCGTTTGTGTCTTCACCAGAAAACATGTCTTTGGAAATTTGGATACAAATAGTGCAGTGGCTCATTTTTGGAGTCCCATTGTTGTTATTTTTAATAGGCGTAGTGTTCTTCCTTACTCACAAGAGAAGTTTGAAATGCAGCAAACTGCTAAAGCCTTCCAGCGTTTGGGGACCCACAGACCCTATCCTTAAAAAGAGCCGGGAAATGTTTACGGCCCATTCGATGACCAAGGAGTACATGTACCGGCAGACTCGGCTAAAAGCAAAACTTGATATTCAAAACGAAGATGAAGAAGACTATTTTTGATTGAAAGTAGCTCTTGCAAAATATTGGTGTTTCTCAAAATTTGTAAATATAGAATGAGAGAAAAATATAAATAAAATATTAAAATTATTTGTCGTGTGAGTACTCTATCGTATGTCATGATGACAAATCGATTTATAAGTTTGAATAGCTCAATATTGTGACATCAATTCGTATCCATAATAACCAATAAACAATACACTTTTATTTGCATTACAGTTCAATTATTATACATAGCAAATTGTATATTTGCTGTTGTAGTTGTCGAAACACATAATACTTTACTACAATAAAATACAATCAATTTGAACTAACATTTCTACTGCTGTGCTATTGACCTGTGATCTAATTTCTTGTTAGGAAAATGTTAACTAAGTGTTTATAGAGCTGCCCGTATTATGGGTAATCGCAAGAAACTAGTTCATAGTCAAAGACCTGAGATAATCCACGTTTACAAATTTATAAAGACAGAAGTAAATAGAACTACTCCAATTCTTTATAGTCGTTTGAAAGAACGAGTGATTAAAGCAAGCGGTGTTGGCTTGAATACGCGTCAATTGCTATATAAGCCGAAAAAAGTGGTGTGAAACAGTTTACTCTTCTAAGAAAAAAAATGCTAAACCTTTCGAGTAATCTACAACTTTGCACAAATCATAAAAATGGTCTACAATGAAAGCGGCGTATGAAGCCTGTTAGGTAAATGTTTATTCTTAACGCCGCTTGTGGAAATTAGTTAGTTCTCGTTCACTTCGAGCCAAGTCGGCCCTGCCCATATGGTTCTGATGCAAGGTTTTAAGAGCATGGCGCAGCCTGTAAAAATGCGTGCAGTTCGCAGAAACTGAATTGTCGGAATTGGTTTTGCCGTTAGGCTCCGCACAGGCTTAGGTTAAGTGGGCAACTTTCATAACAAACAAGCAAATTCAACACTTTATTATTATTTAAATTGTCATTAAACCAGTTGCACCGCACACGTTTCTCAAAATCGGAAGGAAGTAAAGCTTGCATTACTGAGACTATATATGGCTATAACTGTAGTTTTCTCTTGACTGCATTTTGACACATTCCACATCTTAACCCTGTAAATAAAAATTATAAGTTTCATACGCAAAAATTTATATTTACAAAACACGATGTCGTAATGGTTTTCAGGACTGCTTTCCATGCGTGCCTGTATATCCTCAGTTGAAAGTGTTTGTCTTCCACGGGATTTTGCAGTGGCCATTTCGCAAATATGATTCAATAATAAATTTGTTTTCTCTCATGGGTATACAGAACCTACAACTTCAATATCAATTAATTGGAAACAGTTTACTTACTGTAAACTTCGTTTAACGTTGCTTAGTCTGGAAAAATATTCTTTTGAATAACCGTAACACTATATAAGACTAAAAAAGTCTGTAAAGAGTTTTATACGGAATTTCCTTTGCAAGAGCTCAACTCATAGCGGTAAAAATATCTTAACGTTCTTAATAATACTGAAACAATAAAAAATGCATTTGGTAATGCGAATTACATCAATTTGCAAATAAAAAAATATGCAGCCACCAGAATTCGAACTCAGCTAAAGTCCCTGTATGTTAGTAACTAACCTAACAATATTATACAGAAACTCTAACGTTTACAAAGCCTGCCAGCTAGGCTGTTTTAACATTTATTTCGATAGTTCATATTTTTCCCACTGGAGCTAGTTTACAAAAATTGACGTTTCAAAATGAAAACTTGCGTTTGGTTAAACATTTTTTAAAATGTCCTTCATATGGAAACGGGCAGTCAAACTGTCTTCCATCATGAATTTCCATCAAATATGGTAAATTTTAGAAGCTGGATAAAGGCTATCACGTAAAGGAGAAATATGTGATATGCCAGATGTCCATAATTCGCACATTACGGACATTCGTCTAGCTGGCAGGCTTTATAAAAACGTTGTTAATCAACGCAGGCTACGACTTCAACGTATTAATTCTTTATAGAAAACTGTAATTAGTTCGCTGGTTTCACGCTAACTTTAAAGCGCTCCGGAGACTTATTAGATACACTTATATTCAAGAATATATCAATAAAGTAAAAATTAAATTCCATGCAAATCTCCACAACCCAGCAGGTGCCATTGACTACGATCTTGAACAAAAGCATATCCCATCCATACACGACTAAAGCTACAGCTACCACAGGATATAATCAAAGGGGATAATATAGTTCTTCTAAAGAATCTATTTTGATATACAGGGTGTCCTAAAAAAGTTTGGCTTAAAAAATAATACATTTTTAAAGTGGAACACCCTGTATTTCTTTACCTACTTTTCTTTTAATTTGTATGCAGCGGTTTATGAACGCTTTTAGGATTTTTTGTCAATATGAAGCTTTCGTTTAAAGTATTATATTTTCCCTACTTTTGGACATTTCTTCCCAAAAAACAAATAATAATAATGTAGCGTTTACAGGCCTATGAGGCCCATTGCTTTGTAAGTTGTTTCCATTTCTTCCTGTCTCTTGCACTTGCCTCCAGTTTGTGATCTTCTTCTCCTTTAAGTCCTCTTGAGCTGCTTCTTGGCCTGCCCCTCTTTCTTTTCCCTACCGGTTTTTTCCTTGCTATGTTTTTGACTGATCTGTTTTCTTCCATTCTTTCAAGGTGACCCAACCACTGTAGTCTTCGGGATTTAATAACTTGAATTGCCGTTGGCTCTTTGTACAGATCATAAACCTCGGCGTTTGATCGTCTATGCCATATATCATTTATTTTCTTTCCGCCAAGGATTCTGCGTAATAATTTCCGTTTCCATATCTCAAGTAGCAGTTGGGTTTTCTTCGTCATGTTTCAAGTTTCACACCCATACAAGGTACCGTCAACTGGGGTTTTATGGGACAGCGGGGGTAATATGGGACGCACGCTCATTTTTTGAAATTAGCGCCGTAGCTGAGCAGCAGGTGAGCCAACTGTATAAAAACAATTCTTAAATGCTTAGTAATACCTTTGTATATTAATATACAAAGGTAATACCGCCACTCATTGTTTTCATTCACTTTTGTTCTGGTAAAGTAAGTAGAAATTCTTTTAAAAAATAGTAAACTTGCATATAATTTTATGTAAAAAAATTACATCAAATTGTCTCAGATGCACAGCTTTCGTTAAGTCATCTGTAGTTTTGTTATTGTTGAAATTAAGTAGTACATAACCTCAACTAACAACTTCACTCACAAAATTTAAAAAAATAATAGCGCAAAAATTTTATTTTGGTAAAAGATAAAAAATGTTGATGTTCTAGATTATTTGGCTTAATTCGGGACAGCATGCCCAGAAGATTTAAAAGAAAATTAGGAGCCCCTTTAAGGCAAGACTATCAGCCGCAGTTCCTGAAAAATGCCCTTGAAGCTGTAGTTGATGGGGGGATGTCATTCAGACAAGCCGCAGAACGATTTAATGTACCAAAAAGTACGATACATCGCAAGTATCACGGAAGGAATGGGTTCAACCTCGGCCGTCCTCCAGTATTCAACCCACAGGATGAACAACGCATTGTAAATGCAATTACAATAGCTGCGAACGCTGGATTCCCTTTCACACCGTTACAGCTGCGACGTTTCGTACAAGATTTTTTAAATAGAAAAGGCATTGTAGTGCAATGTTTTAATAATAATGAACCAGGAGCCGATTGGTTAAGGCATTTTTTAAAACGAAACAATAATTTGTCCGTACGTTTAGCCGAAAACAGAAAAAGATGTCGAGCGGCATTATATGAAGAATCAATAAATTCCTACTTTAATGAATTTTCTGTAACTGCAGAATCTGTTCCTCCAGCAAATATTGTTAACTATGATGAGACGAACCTGGTGGATGATCCCGGTAGAGCTCCAGTATTAGTTCCAAAGAAGTCAAAACATGCTAATAGGACTATGGACTCATCAAAACAATCAGTTTCGGTTATGTTCGCTGTTGCTGCAGATGGCACTTTACTCCCACCTTACGTTGTCTACAGGGCTACCAATTTATACCCAGAGTGGATAGAAAATGGTCCTCCAGGATGCCGGTATAATAGGTCGAAAAGCGGATGGTTCGATAAAGACATTTTTGAAGACTGGTTTACTGGGATAGCACTGCCTTATTTTCGTAATAAAAATGGGCCAAAAATTTTAGTAGGTGATAACCTAGGCAGTCATCTTTCAGAATCGGTCATAAAGAGATGCGAGAATAATAACATTAGATTTACATGTTTATTGCCAAATATTACCCACATTTCCCAGCCTCTGGACATTTCATTTTTTGGCCCATTTAAGAAAGTGTGGAGAAGTATCGTCACAGAATATAAAACAAAACACCGAGGATGTATTCCAAAAACGATATTTCCAACTTTATTAAAAAACACCATAAACCGATTTACTACTGCAAAGGAAAATATTGTGGCTGGTTTTCGGGAAAGTGGAATCTGTCCAATTAATAGAAATGAGGTTCTAAATTATTTTAATCAAAATCGTTTTATTGAAGATAACGATAATGCTCTTGTAGCCAGCTTTAATGCTGTTGTTGAAAATTTAAAAACCACTGATGAACCCAAACTAAAAAGAAAAAAAAGAATCAATGTTCCTGCAGGAAAATCCATTACAACACTTAGCTTTGCTACGAATGAAACACTTCAAGTGGAAACTGTACGTGAAACCCAGAATGCAGCAGATGGTTATGACAGTTACGACGAAGAAAATGATGTAATGGAAAGAAAAACTCAAGAACACAACGATATACAAGAACATTTGGAGGAGTCGGAAGATGATGGGGAAATTGCTAACGAAGAGGACAACATCTGCGTGGCAAAAAATCCAGTCCCAGCTGTAGAACATATTGAAGTAGGAACCTTTTTGGAAGTAGAATTTGTATATGATGCTGGAAGAAAAAAAGAAAAGTTAAAAAGATTTGTAGCTGAAGTTGTAAAATGTCGTGAAGAGAATAAACTTGAAATTAAATGTATGCGACCATACAGAGAAACTTCTGATACATTCCTATTCCCTGATATAGACGATATTTGTACTATAAATAAACAAAACATTAAAAAGATCCTTAACAAACCAAATGTATTTAGAGGACGTTTTACATTTGTTCTTTAAAACTACTCGCCAGGTGTTGAAATACTTAATTTTTATGTTTAATTATTACCTACAAATGGTTTTTTATATGCCTATTTAAGTTTTTAATATTTTTGAAGTGTTACAAATGTTTTTCAATGTATAATAAACGTTTTGTTATGATGTAGGTTAGAATTTTGCAAATTTATAATAAAGTTTATATCAAAATATGCTCTGCATTTCTTTTACTGTCTCCCACTCAAAAATGAGCATTCTAAAAAATTCAAAAAAATTATATATTAATTTTAGATGTCCCATAAAGGACATACAGTAGCCATATATGAGATAGGATCACTAATTCAATGGAAATTTAAGTTAAAATTTTAATGTCCCATATTGCACCACATTAAGTATTTTTTGGGACAGTTCGTTTTTTTTTTAAAAAGGGGGCAAATCTTTGAAATATGCCAAAAAGAACTTTGGAAAAACATTTTCTTGATAAACAGGATCTCTAATCCATTTTCACCTTTGAAATAAATCATCAGTGAACAAAATGACGAAAGAATGAAAAAAAAATGTCCCATAAAACCCCAGTTGACGGTAGGTCTTAACATGCTCTTGTAAATTCTATTTTGTGGCGCGAGATATGATTTTTTATTTGAGTATTCTGTATTCTATTACTTTCGGCAGTTCTTAAGTTTATTTTTGTCTCCTCCTTACATTTGTTGCCAATAAGCACACCCAAATACATTTACTCAGTTACTTCTTCAAATACATTGACCTCTTCATTCCTGATCTCTATTTTTAAGTTTCTTTTACTAGCCTCATTCTTTTTCTTTTTCCCAATTCCATATATTTACTTTTGCCCTCATTAATTTCCAAACCCACTTGCTTAGCTGTTGATATTATATTATTTTAGCTATCACTTCTAGCTCTTTTCTTGAGCTAGGTATTAGGAGAATGTCATCTGCGTATGCAAGACATTGATGACTTCTATTGAAAAGGTCTCCATTTCTGTTTATACCACTGTTCCTGATTATTGCCTCTAGTACTGCGTTGAAAAGGAGTGCTGATAGAGGGTCTCCCTGTCTCACCCCCTTTCCACATGGAAACGTTCTGATGTAAGTCCATTGGCCCTAACTGCGCATGTGGCATTGTTAATTGTCATACTAACGAGTTTTATTAACTTTTTAGGAGGTGCAGGATTCTTAGGACCCTCAATAGTTTCTTTCTATTTACTGCATCGTATGCACTCGTGAAATGGATAAATAACATGTATGTCGGTATTTCCTATTCATAGGCACCCATTAGAAGTTGTTTAAGCATGAAGATTCGATCTGTTGTCGATCGGTTCTGTCTGAAACCTGTTTGGTACTCCCCAAGTGCAGGTTCCACGTGGACTTCCAACCTTCTCTTAATAAGCGTCGCCACTATCTTGTATGCCATATCCATTAGGGCTATTCCTCTATAGTTGTTACAGTCAGACCAGCCCCCTTTTTTTAAAAATTGGTACTGTGATCGCTTTATTCCATTGTGTGGGCATTGTTTCCGTGTTCCATACTGCCTTTATTAAATCTTACAATTTGCTTATTAATACCTCTTTGCCGTACTTTAGGTTTTCCACTGTCACACCATTTTTACCTGGGCTTTTTTGTTTTTCATATTGTGCAATATTTGTTCAATTTCGGTTTTTGAAGGTTTTTTCTCTTCTTCTTCTCCCATCTGCTGTTGTTTTTCTTGAGCTACTTCTTCCTCACATTCTTCTCCAAAAGTTCTCGTTTGAATTCCGAACAGCAAGGTTGTACGCCGAGCGAGAACGCGATAAGTTAAGTTATCAAGTGACCCCGGATAACCGGTATCGTAAATTTATTCGTATTTATTTAACTAACACTGAAATTGCCTAATAATAAATAGTCAAATTAACTGTACTAAAATAGGGTGGCCACTATGGCCTACGCTACTAATTATATGCAACATGGACCATTAGCGCCCCCGCAATTGGGACATTTGTACAAGGAGCAAAACATAACAACAACACAATACACACAACCACAAGCGTTCACAGCATTATCACAACCAATACCCCAACAAACGCAATCACAACAACCAGTGTTATTCTATAGTCAACCCCCATCCTGTTCACAACCAACTAACTACCTATCCCATGTTGATTATCCCCCTTTACCGAATAACAGCTCTGAGAATAATTGGCAACAGGTAACTTACAACAAGAAAAGGAATAGAACCCATGACGAAGATAAGGATCCAAACAGTAGAACCAAACAAGCCGGTTACTGGCTAGGAGAAGATGTACCCGTTAGTAACAGGTATGAAAAACTAACGGAGGAGAACATGGATGAAGGAAATCAGGCAACCAAAGAACTAAAACCACCACCCATTTTCGTAAGAGGTGTTAAAAATGTAAAGCCATTAACAAATCTACTAGATGAACTAGCAAAAGATAAATATGTCATTAAATCGTTAAGTTACGATCAAGTCAAAGTGCAACCATTAGAAAGTAAAGACTACACTGCAATAATTAAGGCATTGATAGAAAAGAACACTGAATTCTATACATATAAATCAAAAGAAGAAAAAAACTTCCGCGTAGTATTAAAAAATATCCACCCCTCAACAGATACAAAAGAAATAAAAGAAAGTCTAAACAAAAAAGGACATGAAGCAACAAACATATGGAACCTCAAACAACGAAAAACCAATTTACCCCTGCCATTATTCTTCGTAGATATTAAACCAAAGGACAATAATAAGGAAATATACAAAATCAAACAACTACTAAATACAATAGTTCAAATCGAACCTCCGCACGTCAAAAGAGAGATACCCCAGTGTATGAGGTGTCAAAGATTCGGCCATACGAAGAACTATTGCAATAATAGCCCAAGATGTGTCAAATGCACTGACAACCACTACACAAAGGATTGTCCTAGGAAAGTCAAGGACAACGATGTTCTATGCGTAAATTGCAATGAGAAACACCCTGCGAACTATAGAGGATGCCTAGTCCACAAGCAGCTCCAACAAAAATTATATCCTGCCTTACGCGAAAGACGAACATTTACACGACCAGTACAACAAGGCATACCCTATTCTCAAATAGCAAGACAACAAGAACATAACATACAAGACACTCAGAACATTAACATAGATCAACACAACACTGCAATGGTTCGGCATACTAATGACCTAACAGAACTAAAACACACCATGAGAACGTTGCTAGATCAAATGAGTACTCTTATCAATCTCATAACCACACTGATTAATAAGACTACAAAATGACTCCATTACTTAAAATTGCTTTCTGGAATGCCAATGGCCTGTGTGGACATGCACTGGAAATCACATCTTTCATACAGCAACATGCCTTAGATATATTGTTAGTTTCTGAAACCCACTGCACTTCAAGAAGTCATTTCAATATACCTGGATTCAACATATACTTTACAAACCATCCTGGAGAAGCGGCGCACGGAGGGGCTGCGGTCATCATTCGACAGGGGATCCAACATTACGAAAGACCAAACTTCAGATATGAACATATACAAGCCACTAGTGTGGCTGTAAACGATATCCTAGGAGAAATTGTAATTTCAGCAATTTATTGTCCACCAAAGCACAACAACAAATATGAACAATTTGAAGAATTCTTTAAGAGTTTAGGCAACAGATGGCTGGCAGGCGGAGATTTCAACGCCAAGCATCCACAATGGGGATCTCGTCTAATTACAACAAAAGGCAGGGAACTGTTAAAAGTAATTCAGAAAAACAACTTATCTGCGTTATCCACCGGACACCCTACTTACTGGCCCTCAGATAAACAAAAAACGCCAGATATAGTAGATTTTTGTGTTACCAAAGGCTTAGATATTCGAAAATTAATCCTACAACCCTGCTAGGAACTTACTTCGGACCACACACCAACTTTAGTGACAATAACTACAAATATAGTCGAAAAATTAAAGGAAGCGACGTTATACAGCAAGAAGACGAATTGGGAAACATTTCGGGTAATACTTAATGAACTAATTAACTTAGAAACTCCACTAAAAGATGAATTAGACATCGAAACAGCTGTAGAAAACCTTACCAAAGCCATTCAATCTGCAGCATGGCAAGCTACGCCTGACAGAAACGAAACACAAATCAAAGAACACCTACCACTGCTTGTAAAACAGAAAATTGCAGACAAAAGAAAAGCCCGAAAGAGATGGCAACTAACAAGAGCAGATTCGGACAGAACTAGATACAATAAATTATCGAAAGATCTTAAACAACTGTTACAGAAAATTAAAAACGAATCTATCCAAGAATACCTAAGCAACCTATCCGCAACTCAAGCCACAGAATACTCCTTATGGAAGGCAACCAAGAAGCTTAAACGGCCTCAACAAACCATACCACCTATAAGCGATAATAATGGTACTTGGGCTAGGACCAATCAACAAAAAGCTGAGGCCTTCTCGAAATATCTCACTGAAGTTTTCCAACCTTTTCCTTCCACAACGAATTCCCTAGAAGAAGACGACATAAATAAATTTTTGGAGACGCCTTATCAAATGGATCTTCCACTCAAGAAAATAACAAAAGGGCAAGTAGAAACTGTTACCTATCTTTAAAGAAATTAACCCAAAAAAGGCTCCAGGGTACGATTTAATCACAGGAAAAGTGCTAAGAGAATGTACGCAAGAGTGTTTTGTAGCAGTAACCCAAATATTCAATGCAATTCTAAGAATTCATTACTTCCCCAGCCAGTGGAAGGTTGCACGCATAATTATGATACCGAAACCAGGAAAAAATCCGACAGAGATAAAGTCCTACAGACCTATAAGTCTCTTGCCGCTACTATCCAAGGTCCTTGAAAAAATACTATTAAATCGACTACTACAAAGTATTGGCGACAAAAACCTTATACCCAAACATCAATTTGGATTTAGGGCGGGGCATGGAACCATTGAACAAGTCCACAGACTAGTCAATCAAATAAATAACACTCTAGAGGAGAAACAGTATTGCTCAGCTGCTTTTATCGATATAAGCCAAGCGTTCGATAAAGTGTGGCATGCTGGATTATTCTATAAGCTCAAAACCTCGTCACCGTATACCATATATTCCCTTCTAAAATCCTACCTTACAGACAGACACTTCTACATAAGTCACCAAGACATCAACACTGACCTTTGTCCGGTCAATGCTGGGGTACCGCAAGGAAGCATTCTCGGCCCAATTCTCTACCTAATTTATACTGCGGACCTACCAACGACTACATTTACAACAACAGCAACATTTGCGGATGACACCGCAATATTGGCGAGGCATCACAATCCTGCTGGCGCATCTGCAAACTTACAACATCACCTTAACAAGCTCGAACCATGGCTAGTAAAATGGCGAATAAAAGTCAATGAAAGCAAATCCACCCATATCACTTTCACTATGAAGCGGGACAGTTGCCCTCCAGTTACATTGAATGGTTGTCAAATTCCTTCAGCAACTCAAGTCAAATACCTTGGAATCAACCTCGACAGAAGACTAACGTGGCGCACACATATATTTAATAAGAGAAAACAACTGGGCATAATATTTAGACAGATGTACTGGTTGCTGGGAAGAACCTCACAGCTATCTCGACACAATAAGCTCCTGCTGTATAAAGCAATCTTAAAACCTATTTGGGTTTATGGAATTCCTCTCTGGGGATCGGCCAGCACATCAAATATCGAGATATTGCAGCGCTTCCAAAGCAAAGTGCTTCGTAACATAGTAAACGCTCCGTGGTATATTCCAAATGCAGTGCTACATAAAGACCTGAAAATAGCTACAGTGCGTGAAGAAATAACAAAACACAGTGAAAAATATAAATCAAAATTAGAAACACATATTAGTGAATTAGCTGTTAATTTGCTAAATGAAGACAATGAGACCCGGCGGCTAAAAAGATTCAAACCGTCAGACCTATTAAATAGATTTTAAAAATTTTAAAATTAATATTGTAATTAAAACCAGTGAATGTAAATTATAAAATTAGGAGATATCCAATGGGTTATCTCTTCCATGACATGTAGGTACTTTATTAGGCTTGGTATTTAAGTATTTATCATGCAATATACTTATAGCCTGAGACACTCCAGGCTGATTGTATAATACAAGGAGTTAAATAAAAAAAAAAAAATCTTCTCCAAAAAATAAAAGGTTCATAAAAATGAGATATTTCAATACAGGGTGTTCAAAATACCGGTTCAAATTTCAATATCTTTAATCATTATTTTCTCAATTTTTTTAAATGGAACACCCTATATTTTATTACTGGAATAGAGCCTGAAATGCCTTTTGTTTTGACCCCAAAATCCCAACATGCTTTACTTTAATGTAAAGGGTGTTTGAGCTTTTAATAAAAAACCATGATGAATGTGTATTATTTGGCACAAGGTTTATAATAAAAATTTTTTTGTGACTTGTCCTACATCATTGTATGATCAAGAGGACCAATAAATTTATTATTATTATTATAGTGCTGATAAAAAACCGATTTGACGGTTAACCGGCTTTCAGTTAACTGCGGTTTTCTCATAAATAGAACACCGGTAAACCGGTTAACCAATTATCTAATTCTACAACGGTTAACGAACCGATTTGTAAACCTGTTTAATAAACTGTTTGTAAACCGGTTGACGAAGTGATTTGAAAACCAATTTATAAACATTTTTAAAGCCGGTTTATAAGCCGGTTTAAAAATCGAGGTATTAATTTATTTAAAAGTTTGTTTTTAATAATAAAAATTCAAATGTATAGCTTCCCCATTTTGTAAGTATAACCAAGTTAAGTTTGTTACAGCAGTTTATGAATCGAATTTAATCCAATTTGAAACAGGTTTTTAAACTGGATTGTAAACCGATTTAGAAACCGGCATTTAAACAGGTTTACAAAACTGTTTATGAACCGGTTGTATTCAGGTTTTGGGTTAAAAGGTTTACCGGTTTTCCATTTATGAAAAAACCGTGGTTAACCGAGAGCTGGTTAACCTTCAAATCGGGTTTTTTACCAGCACTATTAAAAACCATACGACAAATAGTATACATTTATCTTGCTTTTTTATTAAAAGCTTAATTTCTCAAATACCCTTTACATTAAAGTAACGGGTGTTCATAAACAGTAGTCATCCCAGTAGGTTTTGACTTCAGAAACGTGTGTCTATTAAAATTGAGAAAAAATGCGCTATGGCAGTACTCAATGACGTTTCATTGTGTTGCACGAATTAATCAAAGACATAACAATTTGTTTTTCAAAGCAACTGGGATGACGACTGTTTATGAACACCCGTTAGATATTGGGGTCAAAATAATAGCTATTTGTGCAACAAGTGCTAAAAGTGGACGTTTATGCACGAGACATGAAAATTATTAAATTTACTGTTATTAATCCATAAATGTCGATTTAACAAAGGTTTGCACTTATGACAGTTATAGTTTATGTCATAGTAAAGAGATGGCCTTGACACGCAAGTGACTTTTTCTGCAGCTAGTAGCTGTCAAAGTTCGTTATTAAAGGTAATTATAAATGTACACATTTTACTTTATTTTAAAGTAGTTGTTAATAAATATCTGTAAATTATATATAATTATAGAATAATACATAAATTAAAGACTAACTAGTATAGTATTCCAACCAAAAATTGGAATGCTATTTAAAATCCAGTACACCATGAAAAGTGTAAGTCATGTCTAAGTTGGTTTCATACAATCAGTAAATAATATTCTAATGTCAATCAGCTTTCAAGTAATGACAGTTCATCTGTAAACTGTACATGTGTTGTGTTAAGGCATTGTAACATTGTGCATGATTTAAGTAGGAACTAGTTGAGTTTTTAAAACCGTATAGTAGCATAGAAAATATTGAAAAACGTATATGTCTTAAAAACTTCCCAATGCATCTGTCAAATTTGAAGATTACTGTCGAAGTGTCACTGAATGACAATCAAACAGTAATTTTATGAATTAAATTACGAAGTGACTTACTGTTCTCAATGCTGGCCTGATTTTAAATAGCTTTCCAATTTCTGGTTGGAATACTATACCTAATAATATTTTAAATAGTATAAATATCATTTAGTTAGCCAATAGGCAGAATGTAATTAGATTTAGATAAGTACAATACTTTCCCACACAAGCAATTTGCTTCAGGGAACAGTATTTTTCACGTTTATTGATCTCACCGACCATTGTACTACTATTATAACAGATATATTTACTTTCATGTATGTTTGTATACTAACTGGATGCTCAATAAAACATTATTAATGCATATGTCAATAAGGATTACTTTTACAGCAGAAATTTTGAGAATAACGCCATTTCAACATTTGTGCGAAAATGTCGTCATGACTGTGCGACGCCATTACAATCGAGTCATGTGCGCACTTCGTTAAGCTGTCTTTTTTTTTATAATTTGCGTAGTAATTATAAGCCAGACGCTAGAGACAAAAAAAGGACGTGTTCGGGAAATAATACGTGGAAAGCTGCAAATGGATTTAATCGCTTTATTTAGGGTCTATAATGAACATATTAATTTTCCTCCTCGAAAACCTGAGCGTTGGCCGCCATAATGGAAAAAAGGAGCAAACTTGGAGTTTTTCGCCAATATCTTCGTTTAAGTTAGCCTGAAAATAAAAATACCTATAACCAATATTAAAGATAATTAAATTCTCTACAAAAATGGTCTTTTGTACTTTTTTGCAAAGACTTATTTATAGTTTGGAAGCAATATCCCTGAGAAATGTGTTATTATCGCGCAACCGCACGAAACGTCGGGTTTCGCACGCCGTATTTCGTTTTCTATTAAATAAGAGGCTGTTCCAATATTTTAACAAGAACCAACAAAATTTTCAGTTAATATATCAATATTTCTTTCTTTTCCGTGAGTCAAACCACCTGTGCTCTCCATCGATCTCATGAGGGTTTGCTCGATAGTCATATCCGATCATACCCTCCACCTGAATTTCTCGGAGCGTCGGATCGTAAAAAACACATTTGATACAAATCGTTCGTAATCCAATGAAGAGAGTTTGGATTCAAGATCAAACATATTCTGAAGGTATAGTTGACTGGATTTGGCATACAAAAAAATGGCCACTAGCTTGTAGATATGGCAACATTTTTTTGTATACATTGCAAGTGTAAATGCCAGTCTCCACTTCTCTCGGCTTGGATAAACTGTTTTATTCTGGTGACCATATGAAAATATTGGACCCAAAGTTTTGCCGTTCCTCCATTGAATTGAAGTTCACTTAATTTTTCAGCGAATTTTCTTATAATGGTGTTGAAAGGTTCTGCTTCAATTTTATCTATGAAGGAAGGATCTCCCATATCCAACACGGCTTCATGTAGTGAAGATTCTTTATTAACGTTTAAATGAAGTACAGATAAGATCATTTTGCTAAAGCCAGGTGGGCTAAGATATGTGCTGTTACAGCTCTCGAATAAACATGGCATCAGTGGATGCAGCGGTATACACGACACTGGATAACTCTTGTAATCCACTTCCATCCATGATGTATTCAATCGCCCCCATAAACGACATTAAGAGATGGAAACCCCCAAATCTGACTATGACGCTGATTAGTTTGGAGTTTGCACTGCTGGAAGCTATTATATCTCTAGCTTTAATGTAGAGCGGCTGATCGAATGTTACGAAGTAGCAGCTTGGATTTAAGGATTTTCATTTATCGGCTGCGGTGAGAAGCACCGTATATATATCGTGTCATAGTTGCTTGGATGAGAATTGACGAATGGAAGACACAATATACGCGATTTTAAGTAGCTCTCGAATGATGTGACTATACTTGCCGCAGCGAACAAATAGAGTGGCTTATGCAACCCAAATAACATATTTCAAAGCTGACTGGATCAGTATTTGAATAATAATTACTGAAGAATCCGAGATGGCCGTTCTCATAGTTAGACTGCATTTCTTCTGACATTAAATAATTTTTTGAGGTTATTATACAAATAGAAACTTAAAAAGCATGACATTTGTGCACTTGTAATATGTAGACAATAATGAGATTTAACAAGCTCCAGGCCACATGCCTACATATTACACGTGCACAAATGTTAAACTTTTTAAATTGGTCGAAGTTTCTATTTGCATCATAACCTCAAACAATTATTTAATGTCAGATGAAATTAAGTCTAATTATGAGCACCGCCATCTCTGATTCTTTAGTAATTATTATTCAATTACTGATCCAGTCAGCTCTGAAATATGTTATTTGGGTTGCATAAGTCACTCTATTTGTTCGCTGCGCCAAGTATAGTTCCATCATGCCATTCCATCCTGGAATATCGATCAGATCTATTTAGATCTTCTATTTTCATGTTTAACAGTCCCGATTTTCCGGTTTATTGAAACGATATTAGTGGAATATTGCCAAGCTGTCCTACAGCATGCGCATTTGAAATCTCCTTTAATCTTGTAATTTCTGCACCCGGAGAAACAGAGCTGTAGGGAGTTAGGCATTGAATCCCCCCATCGCATGAAAGGTATTGGATCCATCTATCGTATTGACATTAACATCGACGTTATCAAACACAAATTGCGAAAATGAAGTCTCCCCGCCACTTTTAACCGGGAATATCAGTAAAGATGTTGTACAATGTACGTATACACCTACCAATGTGTATTATGTGAATTAAAATGTTCATATCAACATAAAATGTTGATGGACCTCCTGGAACATTTTATTTCTAACCACACTTCTCGCGGCTAGTGCTTCCAAACTATAAGTTTTAGCACAAAAGTATAAAAGATTTTTTTGCAGCTAATTCAAATATCTTTAATATTTATAATAGGTATTTTCACTGTCAGACTAACATAAACGGATATATTGGCGAGAAACTCCAATTTTGCTTTTTTTTCCAGTATGGTGGCCAACGCTCAGGTCTTTTGAGGAGGAAAACTTAGTATGTTCATTCCAGACCTTAAATAAAGCGATTAAAGCCATTTGCAGCTTCCCTCTAATTATTTCCTGATTTTTTTTAGCGCTTGACCTATTAATACAGAGTGAGTATTAAAGAGTGAGCAAAGAGCGGGAAATTTTGAATTAAAGCCTAGTAATTTTTTGCTTTTATGTTTCTAGCAAGTGTATCACCCCAACTTTCTGTTTACATGTCATTGGTGGCACTGTAAGTCTATGTCACATTCGAGGTTAGCAGTTAGGTTTTGTGTCAGTTTGTGTCAAAACTGACGCAAAAACTAACCTGCTAACCTCGAATTTGACATCGATTTACAGTACCACCAATGACATGTAACCTGCGAGAAACATAAAAACAAAAAATTACTATGATTTAATTCAGAATGTCTCGCTCTTTCCTCACTCTTTAATACTCACTCTGTACTAGTCACTGATTTTTGTTGGTAATAAATTATATTCAATAGTTATATCCCTAGTGCATTATGTATATTCGAGTATTTCCCGAGAACGGGAAGCGTTCGAGAGAAATACTCGAATTATACAGAATGCAAGCGGGGAATATTGCAAGACTATTCCTCGAAGAAATTTCATCCTTTGTATACCACATTATTTCTTTTTAAAGAGTTTTCAGTTTTCTTTCTGAAATATCTTGTATACTTAGCTGGTTTGGTTTTCTTCCCGCAAATACTAGACATTGCACTTGTGCAAAATATTCGCTGTATTCGTCTCTGATTGGTTCAAATTTTGAAAATTGATTGATGGGATTGGTTTATTTTATGTGAGGGGAATAGTCAATTAAATTTAACCTGGTGATTTGATTTTCACAATATGAAATGTACGTCTATTTTAAAATATTACATTAACTAGGTATTTGCGTAGATAAATGTCATCAGTAAGCCATGTAATAAAAAATTTTTGCCTACATGATTATGTATGTATGTATGTACAGAGTGTTTCCTCAAATTTTGACAGCTTTTAGCGACTTTGTTATTCTAGATTTTAAAAAATTGTTCAGATAAAAATTGTAGGGTATCATCCAAACCATCCGAATTTGCTACTTAAAGAAACAATTGAACATCAGGGGTAAACTTTTTGACTTATTGTATACTTTTTTTTTAATGGAACACCTTATACATTATGTGTTTATTGGATAGCGCTTAAAATTTTAAAATCTGGGGTGTTTGGATGTCAATCCAAAATTGTAAAACCTGAACACAAATGCAAAGTGGTCGACTAGAAAATAAACTCGTTGAGTAGCTACTTTGGAATTAATTTGGAATTCATTAACTTTTATGAAGACATACATTACAAATTACATTAGGTACCTACATTAAAATATGATTATTCAAACACTTATAAATATCAATATAATGTGTGGATTCAAAAACTATAATACCGGGTGACCATAAATGATTGTGATTTTTTTCTTAGGTTGTCACTGTTTATGTTGGTGGCACTGTAAGTCTATGTCATATTCGAGGTTAGCAGGTTAGGTTTTGCGTCAGTTTTGTAGTGCCACCAACATAAACAGTGACAACCTAAAAAAAATCACAACCATTTATTGTCACCCGGTATAATTAACCACACAGGCAGAGAAACGTAGGCAAAACGTCACCTTGATTATAAAATTGCTCTACATATTATTAGTCGTTTACATTCAAAGATAGTAATATTATTTATAGCCTCTTGACTTATTAAACGGTCATTACTGTCGTCTGGACTGACTCGGTAAATGAGTCTTTACAGGCCAGGTGCCTGTAAAATGCTGCCATCACGATTTTACAAGCACCTTGTTTTCTAATAATCACATCCTTCATTAATCACTAATATTAATTTTTAGGATGTTCCCCAACAAGAAATAAAACGTTGTACTCGGCTCGCTTGCAATGTTGCAATTAGCCTTTATTGGGGCTCACCGGATTAAAGGGCTCGCTCCTACCTCGCTCCCCTGCAAATTATCCGGCTCGCCCATAAAGGCTAATTTACTAAGCTTGCCACGGAAATAACTATTCTAGTGCTGCGTAAGAATTGTTTAAGTCGCTATTTAATAAGTACTTAAACATGTTTGCTTTTTATATCTTTGTTGTCTCATTTGACACACCCTGTATAAAGTATACAGGGTGTTACAAAAATGTTGGGTTGGCTATACATAGACGGTTTCTACAACTAAAAATAAGCAAAAAAGTTTATATAAACATATGTCCTAAAATGGTTCGTTACTGAATTACAGCCACTTGAAGTTTTTCATTTTTTTATTTAAAAAAGGTTACGGAAAACGGGAGTTTTTAATGTAAATCATAACAAATGTTCAAAATGACCGCCACGGGCAGCAACACACTGCTGAGCTCGTCGTATCATGGACTACCTCACACGCTCAAAAATTCCTGGTGTATTTCGAATTTGCTGGCATCCATCTTCCACTCTACGTTGAAGATCCTCAATATTTTGAATTGGACATATGTTTATATAAACTTTTTTGCTTATTTTTAGTTGTAGAAACCGTCTATGTATAGCTACAGTGACTATATAGTCACTGTATGTATAGCCAGCCCAACATTTTTGTAACACCGTGTATATTCCTGTAAGAAATGACGTAGGTAATGTTGACAGACTGAACCGGTAACATTGGTTATCGTTTTGTGCCGGTAACACATGTTTTAAAACGTAATAGAATGTTTCAAATATTTAAAAAAATACGTGAATGCTACGTTCGAGAGAAGTGATATAATTTAGACTTGAAATTTCTACTCTAACCGGCTGTGGCCGTTATGTTATTCACAATTAGCTTATTTGAGGTTATGCGAGTGACACGTTCAATAAAACTGCTCCTTGGTTTATTATTGTAATCAAGTCACAGTCTACAAATAACTGAAAATTGAAATACATTTAAGATCTTCTGCGCCTGTAGTAACCATCATCATCCTCCGCCAACAAAGCTAGCTTCCGTAAGATGAGCTTGGTTCTTTCCGACAAGAAGGAATCCACCTGGCCTAGTATGTTAACCAATTGAATCATTTTTCAAATTTTCTGTTCACCCTCTGTGCCCTCGCTGATTCTACATCCTTTTCTCCCTGCTGCTGCTGCTGCTGCAATAGTGCGGCAATGTCGAGGGAATTGTTTCCTATGCCATACTCGTCGAATGCCACGGACTGAAGATCGTCTTGAGCATAATCAGCTAGCGCGCAGTCAGCCCCCTTACGAAATACAAATGATTGCAATGGCGTGATCATAAGAAAATTGCTAAAAATATAACTTACCGTTGCAACGCAAACTACAACTATTATTAAAACCGTACCGACAAGTTTCATTTTGTACAGACGTCTAACCACCTGTAATAATAATAGATTTCACTGGCAAGGCGTTCTTAACAGCTACAACTCGACAATTATTATTGGAATTGCAAAAGAAGTGACACAGAAAAACATGCTAAAGCAGGCACTTTATTAAAATAGCACTCAGCATTATGAAACAGTTTGGCTTTGAATGTGTTAACCCTGCAATAAAGATTGAATGGCTTGTCCCAATTGCAAGCCACTATTTATCCCGTTCATTATGTCTTGCCCTCTCGGCATTGGCATGACGAGGGTCTGGTACGTTCCCATTATTATGGTTCCGGCACTGGAGTTGCTTGATATGAAACCTTGCAAACCTCCTAATGGGTTATTTGGAGCCTCTGCTCTTCCTGAAAAACTCCGGTTTTAATTAATAGGAAAATGATGGCTTTTACATGTAGGTACCCATGGGTTTGCTTTCTGAACTTTTAGTCTCGGCTTGCAAGGGAAACCCTTCAACATCTATAAAAGAAGTTCGCCTAAGATTAAGATGCTGTACAAGTTGATTTATGTACTTACGTAATAGCAGAATACTTGTTGCAATCAAAATCGTTTGTAAATTGTACTACTTGTATGCTGGTGGGGTGTCATGTTATACCGTTAACAAATGCGATTTTCGGAAGTTGTGCTATATATCTACCTGTTTATCTGTTGCTTTGCATAAGCACGAAAGTCAATTAAGTATTCAATCTTGGAAATACACCAACAAGTTTTGTAACTAGTTTCTGATAATACTTGTATGTAGTCGCTTAAAATGTAGGTGTTAAAAATTAGGTAAGTTGTGTATTTAAAATATGAAAATAGATCTTATAAACAAATGTCTATTTGGGAATAGTTAAAGTATTTGAACACATTTTTATATTTATGCTAAGTCTGTTATTCAAGAGCTTTATAAACAGCTCGTTTTATTTACTTTGTTGTATTATGTGCAAAGGGGAAGAGTACGAAATTTTGCTAACTTCTAGCAATTTGTAGTTTAGATTTTTCAGGTTAATCTGGGGAGTTTTGTATAAACAAATTTTATGTAGGTAACTCTCATACGTATAGAAATATTTTCCACCGTGGACGATATTTATAGAAATATGAGAGTTATATAAAATTAGCTTATATAAAAGTTATAGATACCAATGTGGTGCACCGCACGGTGCACATTACTAAAATATTTTTTATTATACACGGCGATTCAAGAAAGTGGTGAACCAAACTTACTTTTTTTAAACAGAATGCCGTGCATATGGGTAGCTCAAAAGTTTAGTATCGAAATGCTAATCATTTTTACATAATGTAGTATAGGTTTAACGTTATCTGTTAAATAGATATTAACGATTGTATGCAAAAAAATGCTGGCTACTGTAGATAACAGAAAACAAATCAAAGAAAACGTTGCCAAAAACTGATGATTGATATGAACTCCCTTGTGAGTGTGAAATAGTGTATCTGGGTATTATTGCTATAATAAAATTAGCAAATCCACCCTATTGTTTTTGTATTATTGTCGGTCCCGGTTGTCATTTCGGCGAAAGTCGTTAGGTTACGCCTAGTGCTTACAATACCGGACCAAAATCTTAATCCCGGTATTCGGTATTCAAAATGTTTAATACCGGGATACCGGTATTAAAACCGGTATTACTATTAAAAAATTTACGTATTAAATCTATACTTAGTTATTACATCTAAAAATAATATCCAAAAAACAAATAAAAATGTGTGGTTAAAAATAACGTTGCTTACAAAAGGAATTCCATTAGCTTAAAATTTTTTTCTTTATAAGTAGATAAATAAATACAGTAGATGAAAAATATGACAAATAACAAATTCTAGCAATGTAACAAAATTAAGTTTTCTTATGTGTAACTAATATAGAAACTAACAAATTAAAATTGTCCATCAAATATTAATTTTCTTTATTAAAATGCGCTCTCAAAAAGCACTAATAATTGATGCTTTCATCATTATCATTAAGGGAAGACCGAATTTTTGTGCAGATTTGGCCGGCCGCAGTCAATAAGTCAATAAGTAATCATATACCTTTTTTAAATACGTCTCTTTTGTTCCAGTTTTTTCAGAGAACGTGATCTCATCTTTTATTTTGTGTTCAAATCTCGTTATTTTTTAAAATCTTAGGCACAGTTGTAAGTGTTTCTTCTACTGTCACCTTCAGTTTTCTCTTTAATACATCGCGGACAGACATCGCTCAAGATTCTAAAATACATATTTGTAACTTCTGTAAGTGATGTTTCTTCCTCTAAATTTGCATGTAAAACCCGTTTAGTTAAACATATAATTTTTTTTTCGTGAGTGTACCTTTAGGTATACGTTGAAATAACATCTCGTTGTCATCTTGTGAGCCTCTTTGTAGCTCTTCAAGTATCTGTGACAAATCTGTTCGTCTCTGTAAAATGCGAAATTTTAAAGCATCCAGTAGTTCCAAAGATACTGAATACCATTTGTGTTGGGAAAGAGCCTCCATCATAAATTTTAAAGATGTATCAGCCATTAAAAGATTTGCATCTTTTCGACATAATGCGTCTACTGCTAGTTTTATAGGAGTCAAGGCGGCAATAGCTGCAGATAGTAAATTAAGTTAAGAAAAAATTTTTTGCCTAACCTATATCAATCAGCGCTTTTTGAACACAATATCTTCATTCACAAAACTTTTCCAACATGAACATTATTATCTTGCTATATCCTAGCACTTTCTTATTGTGAGTGAAGATTTTGGTATATCTTTAAACCCCTTGCACTCAAACCTTCTCTTATGTCATAAGAATTAATGAAAATATTAAGACAGGCCATCGCGAGCGGTCATGCGTGCGAGCACTTCTGGAAGTTTATTATTTTTATTGTTTTTAAAATAACTCGTTATTAATAGTTTCGAAGCACCTTGTCCGTCACTATTAGAGAGTTCACATTTTTATTAAAATTTAATCCATACATTGTTTTTAAATGGGTATGAAGGCCACTAGTAGATCCTCCACCACATTTTATTTCTTTAGAACACTTCTTACATTTAGCCAATTGCCCACTTTTTCTGTTAAGAAATGGTTTCAAATGGAAGTTTCATCGTTTCCTTTTCTGTACTCAGCAAAGGTTTTTGTATCCATGACCTCCAAGGGGTTATGGTATGTCTAATAATTAAAATATGATTAAATTAATTATGCTATAATTTGTTTCACTAAAAATGCTTTGAATAAATATTTTGATTTATTCGTCACATTATGAGACATATTTCAGTTTTAACTGTAATAAATATTTTTATAAATGTAATTTTTATAGGTATACGTTAATACCGAAATACCGGTATTTTTGACATCAATACCGGTTTTCAATGCCGGACAAAAATTGTCCGGGGTCCCGGTATTCGGGATCCCGGAATCCCGGTATTGTAAGCTCTAGTTACGCCAGAAGCGCCCGCACAACCTGAAAGCTCTGACACCAGGCTTTGTACCACAAGCCATACGATACATGATACACCCTTTATCAAATTTATATTGTTAATGGAGATAATTATATCAAATTAATATGAAAAAAGCTTGATTTTTATATAGTATAAATAAAAATCATATTGTAATATTTAATTTAATGAATATACGTTTTGCTAATAGTATTAGCTTCTTCAGTATTCTAGTTACATTATGATGATATGATAGTTACCATGCTGAAATAAGAAAAATCAAATTTAGATAAGCCAACACACAATATTAACGTCCACTTGCGTACTTACTTGTATTATGGAAGTCAAAAAAACATATTACGACAAAATTATAGTTACAACACTTTAAAAAGGCGATACAGGGAAAATAATTATCCCCACAATTTAAAATTTACGAAACGAAACAAATTACATTTTGCATGCAAGCACGTACATATGAGAATGCAAGGCTGTTCCTTATTTGTTATCTGTAATGTGCAGAGTGTAAAATTTGAATCTGTTATTTGACATGTACAGGGTTGTATTTATTTAAAAATTATGAAATTTTACGAAGTCAAGCCAAGTTAGAATTTATTATTTATTTTTATTTTAAGAATAATACAACCCAGTGAACACCAAAGATTTGAATTCTCAGAAAACCCCTAATGTAAATGATTTTAAAAACCCTAACGAATTTATCTACAATATGTCTAATGTAAACATTCCAGAAAATGTTAAAAATATTTTAAAATTAGGGCCCAAATTTAACCATTACAATCCAAGAAACAAACTTCCAATTGAAAATATAATCTCTAATGTAGAAAATGTCATCTCTACTTTACCACCTAATGAACAAAATTCTATACGTGCTAATATCGTTAATATTTTAACTAATTTCAAAAATAATAAAAACAAATGTCAAAATTTAACTTTTCAGCAATTACAATACAACAATGTTTTAACCAAAAATATTAATGAAACAAAAACTTTTTAAAAAACAACAATGACCTAATAATAACTTCTGCAGATAAAACTCAAAAAACAGTAATTATGACTAAAACCGATTACCATAATAAGATGATGGATTTGTTAAGAGATGAGAACACTTACAAACATGAAATTAAAGACCCCACATTAACAATTCAAAATAAAAATAACAAATTAGTTAAAAACTTACTTGAAAAGAATTACATAGATAATCTCACTTACAAAAACTTAATTTCTCATAATGGTCTTCCACCAAAAATGTATGGGCTACCTAAACTTCATAAAGATAATATTCCTTTAAGACCGATTGTAGCTTCATATATGAGACCAACTTACAACCTTTCTAAATATTTGTCAAAAATTCTATCTAATGTTACATCCCTTAACAAATTCAGCATTCAAGACTCTTGGAAATTCAAAGAACATGTCGACAATACAAAACTTAAAGAAAACCATAAACTGTTTTCACTTGACGTTGTTTCTTTATACACCAACATTCCAATTGACCTTGCCTTAAATACCATTAAAAACAATTGGAACAGAATTAAAAAACACACTAATATCCCCCTTAGATGATTTTATTCAATTGGTTGAATTTGTTTTAAATACTACATATTTCTCATACAATAAAAATATATACACTCAAACTTTTGGATGTGCAATGGGTTCACCCATATCTTCTACTATCGCTAACCTGGTATTAGAAGATATTGAAACAAAAATTCTTAAAAATAACTCCAATTATTCTCTTTATTTAAGATATGTAGATGACATCATAATGGCCACTGACCTTATAAACAAACAATTATTTTTTCAACTTCTTAATAACGTACACCCCAGACTTAAATTCACACTCGAAAATAAAAATAATAAGGCTTCAATAAACTTTTTAGATTTAACTTTACTCCGACAAACTAATGGGATATCCTCACAAACTGGTTCTGCAAAGACATTTAAAACAATTTTTTGGCTTCGCCTTATTGTTTCGCCATTTATCCAATTATTTCAGGCTTAACCTGTATATTTTTACTTGAATTATATATCCTTTGCATTTCGAATTCGTAAATTTTCCAAAGCAGCTTATTTTGTACCTACCAATAAATATAAAAAAGTGTCATAAACAGTTTAGTTGACAAAGCTATAAAATTATCCTCCAAACAATTCCACAAAAAAAATTTAGAAATCATCACACATATGTTAACTATAAATGATTCACCTACTAATTTTATTAATAAACAAATTAAAAGCCGTATTAATAGTATTAATAGCAACAATAAAATTAACCATTCAATAAGTCTGCAACCTAATTGTTTTGGCAATTATTTCAATATCACTGATACATCACCTCAAAATATATACTAATCTATAAATTATATTCCTGAACTATCTGAAAAAATAAAAAAAGAAATGAAAAAATATAATATAAATACTGCTTTTAAAAATTACAACACTTTTGGCAATATGTTTTTTACCAATTTAAAAGACAAAACTGAAACGAATATGCAATTCAATCTTGTTTATCAAATTAACTGCAGCAATTGCAGCAACGAAACAATTATACTAAAAAACAGAATTAACCAACATAAATATTCAATAAAAATCAATAATGTATCTCCCTCAAACAAAAAAACTGCTTTAACTGATCACGCCACAGAAAATCACAAATTTAATTTCAATACACCAAAAATTTTACATAAAGAGAATAACTTAAAGAAACGGTTAGTTTTGGAAATGATTGAAATACAACGAAGCCTTACGGCTATAAATTATAAAACTGATATTGAAAACCTAAGCTCTATTTATCATAACCTATTTAATTAATATAAAAAATTTACAAGTGAATTATTTTTCTCATAATGTATGTTCTGCTATTATCCTTAAAATTAAAATAAATTCTAACTTGGCTTGACTTTGTAAAATTTCATAATTTTTAAATAAATACGACCCTGTACATGTCAAATAACAGATTCAAATTTTACACTCTGCGCATTGCTGATAATAAATAAGGAACAGCCTTGCATTCTCATATGTACGTGCTTGCATGCAAAATGTAATTTGTTTCGTTTCGTAAATTTTAAATTGTGGGGATGCTTATTTTTCCTGTATCGTCTTTTTAAAGTGTTGTAACTAGAATTTTGTCGTAATATAATGTTTTTCTGACTTCCATAATACAAGTAAGTACGCAAGTGGACGTTAATAGTGTGTGTTCGCTTATCTAAATTTGATTTTTCTTATTTCAGCATGGCAACTTTCATATCATTATAATGTAACTAGAATACTGAGGAAGCTAATACCATTAGCGAAACGTATATTCATTAAATTAAATATTACAATATGATTTTTATTTATACTATGTAAAAATCAAGCTTTTCCCATATTAATTTGATATAATTATCTCCATTAACAATTTTAAACTTTTTAAATTTTTTATCAATTTACTTAATATTTTAATCCAGTTTTCATATGTCATCAGCACAGCACTGAAATAAAATTTGTACCACAAGCTTTGGATAGATACTGACTATGGGGTATTATTTATGAATAAGAGGAAACTCTCATCTGTGAAAATGATCAAAATCTTTGAGCCATTTTTAAGAAACACAACTTTTCGCTTTTTGTCTTTTTTTTTTGGCTATTTGGGTCTCCCCACTTCAGACGGTGCAGTTGTACCAAAGTCTGGTAATATCGTTCCAATGCTTTGTAGAACATCTCCATACATTTTCATGGAAATTTGTATGAAATTCGTTTCCCCCAGATATCCTCTTTCTGAATTTTTTGGGTAGATACTGACGGTGTGGTATCATTTATGAGTGAGTAAAGTTCGGCACTTCATTCCATGTAGGAACATGGACTGAGACAAGACGAGTCAGTTTTGCCGAAATATTTATTTCCGAAACCCAGTCAATCTGGCATACCGTTATCGGCGTACTGGGTGATGTGGTTAGCATCACGCCTTCGACGACTGCCTACTTTCCCTACATCTACAACTGTGGTTTCGGTACCCAATTTTTAAAGCCACTGGGTGGGCCGCCCGCCAGTTGCCAGATGTGGCACCGCAGCCTGAGCTCCCTAACCGCTAGGCCACACTGGCCATTTCGCTCGGTCAAAAATATTATTTTATTTTATCCTATTATGTTTTATGACAATAACTCCTTAGCAACGAGTTGCGTTAAGATGCATTTAACAGCACTACTGTTGTTAAGAAAAATAACATAATGATACTTTATTAGCATTTAATCACATGTTGACAGCACTGAAGTGTATTGTCAGTCTATGTCAAATTCGATGTTAGTAGGTTAGGTTTTGTTTGTTATTTGACACAAACTGACGCAAAACTTAACCTGAAAATCTCAAATTTAACACAACATGACAGTGCTACCAACAATACAGTATTGAGTTTTTATCTTACTAGTGATACCACCACTCGCTGTTGTAAGAGTCATTAATAACAATTTTTCCTATTTTTTAAAAGATTAGTATTTTAGGATCAAATAAACATTAGGGAGTTTTTGCATAACGTTCCGATAAAATGACGTACCGTTAAAGCTTATGTTACCTAGCGACGTCAACGTTACAGCCAATCGAAATTAAATTTTTCGAGTTTAACGTAACGTTATTTTAACGTGACGTGGTGCAAAATCTCCCTAGTGTTACGATATACGTAACGTTATCTGCTTTCTACATTACTCGAGAATTTTAAAGAACTCGCTCCTAACGTCGCTCGTTCATTCAAACTATTCTCTAGTAATGTAAAAAGCTTGATAACGTTACTTGCATCGTAAATTACTATAATGACAGTTTTATCAGCAATAAAAAATCAACTGTGATTTTTAATGACCAGTAAACACGAACCAAAATTTCGACGCTCTGCTAGAAGAAACAAGTCAGAATTTTTCTAGATCAAGTCTGACTATCTTGGAGACTGATCGCCGGTATCTGCCGGTTTGGATTACTGAGTCAACGACTCTTATTCGTTCATCGGGTCCGAAATGGGTGGGCACAATTTTATCAATCTTCTATTTGTACACAGGTTCTTGATCGTCGACTACAATGACTATGTCGTTAATGGCAACGGTCTTCTGATCCGCCATCCACCTGTTTTGTTCCATAAGCAATTTTTTCCATTCTCTTCTCAGTTTGTTCGAATCGGGGTTGATCGGAAGAAATGTTAGCTATTTTCACTACACGATCCTAACAAAAAATGGTTTGGGTTTAATGGTTCTGGATCTGAAGGATCGCTGAACACCTTCGCCAAGGGCTTAGAGTTGACAATTAACTCAGCGTTCGATAATAATGTTTGTAACGCTTCCACTCATAAACTGCACAGCACTTGCTAATGAATTATTTTTCCTATAGTCTTCTTGATGCTATCAGTCTTTCCCACACTCCAACTATATGGGGACTGGCTGGCGGAATACAATGAAAGTCTATCGCACTTGAAGACGTGAAATCGACTAGCGATGTTCTGTCAAGATTATTCAAGGCTTCTTTAAGTTCTCTGACGACTCTTCTTAAGTTGGTTTCATGGTCACAATATAATGTCTCTGGAATCCCTTTCTTTGCGGACATCCGCAAGATGGCTATGATGGTCGGGTCACCATTCAGGGTAGATGCTATCTTCACCAATATGGGTTCGAAGTAGTCCATTTCTACATTCACAAAAGCCTTCACATCTTTTCGTAGCCTAACTTCAGGCAACTGTCCCATGAGAGTCGTTTGAGGTTTTCTTCCATCTTACCTCGTGCAAGACCGTGGAAAAATTTCAGTATAGCGTCCCCACTGGGTTTGACGTTTGCCGCGCAAGCGCAGAAAACCCCCGAAAAGCAGTGGTTTCCACACAAATGATAGAACATTGTGTACCACGTACACACAAATCTTAAACTGCAGATAACCTAAAATTATAGCTCCCAGACCAAAAGATTCATGTATATGTGTGTGGACTGGGGACGCTATATTGAAGTTTAGCCAAGACCGTTTCTGTTCCACCATGTGTGGGGACAATTTTCGCATTTAGCTCTTTCTGCAGTTTTCACGTATTTACAACCTAGATTTTAATATTTTTCCCGGTTCATTTACGCCCAAATTAAAAGTTCAAGTGTGTTTCAAAACACAATCTCATTTGTTAGCGTTTCTCGGCCCATTACATTTTATATGGCGGCAGTGTTTTAAATGGAAAGCGTTGGTTCTCGCAGGAGTGACGCAATGTGTCTTTATCGTATTTTTAATTGCTTGAACAACTTGACGTCATGCGTATGTTTTTTTGTAGGATAGAAAGAGCAAGTCTTATCCCCTCGCTGGTGCAGTCCTAGTTTCGCGACATTCGTCATCACGCGCTAAGACAGCTAACAGGTGGGCTCTTCTTGCCTCGTTAAAAGTGCATTTGTATTAAAAGACTTCGAGCCCTGACCTGACGTGGTCAACGCCTGAAGAAAGTGGTGTGTGAGTGCCTGTAAAAGCCCTTGTTGTTTCAAGGGGGCGAGCCTTTGTTTTGCGGGCCGTGATATTAATGATGTGCTCCCTCGTCGATATAGTATCTACCGTTGTCTACCTAAATAACGCTGTTAAAAGCGGATTTTAAAGTGAGACATTCCCCAATGTCGTACTTCGATTCTGCATTGCTGGAGGTATTGTAAACTGTAATTTTATAGTGATTGTTGATGAAAAGCGCTGCGTCTTAAGAAACATTGATTTAACTTTGCATGTGAAACTGCGTCATGTGTCATTAAAACTGCACCGCCCGCTTTGAGTTCAGAGAAGCGTTACATACTGTAACAATTTGAACTAAAGTAAAGGAAGAACTTAAATGGGTATCCTGTTATTGTTCTATTTTGAATTAGAGTAAAGGAAAAACCTAAATGGGTATCTCGTCGTTATTGTACTTGATAGAAGTGTCGTTGAATATTTACTAACCTCTATATCAACCCTGGTATAATGCATGTTAATATTTGTGTACATATTCAGAGTCAATAGACTATATAGTTATTTAAATTACTTTATATGCTTTCTTTATTTGTGCCCAAGCAATTGCAGGGAGCTCGCCAAAGGTAGGTGAAACTTTCCACAGCTGTGAAATGTCTCCCAGCAGCAGCGAAGCAAAGCAACAGCAGTTGGATTTCGGATTTTAGCCAATTGCCTGTTAAGTTGAGCACAACACACCAATTTCTGTGGCGCCCGTTAATTTTTCTCATTATCTTTGACATAACAAACACCTTAAGTAGTAGCATCTCGTCCTAAACTGTGCCCAGTCGACCCAAACCCCCTTCCCACTGAGTTCTTGGTCTGACAAAATGGCTTGTGGAGGCACATTTGGGGCGAGCGTTGATTTCCAAATTAGTTGAGGGTCGTAATGACTATTTTAGACTGTAACACATGTCTGTAGGGGTGTTTCGGATCTAGATTCACAGTTATTTTGTTTCTTCGGTTGTTCGCCAAGTTTGTCCATCCATCGACTATGAATTCCATTTTTCAGTCGAGGCAAAAGTTACGAGGTCTACTTTGTGGGGTTATAACTTTTTCTTTCTTCAACTCTATCAACTCTTCAAAAAGATTTTAATGTTGATTCTGTTTGATCCAAATTCTCTCTGCTACTTGAAGCTTGAAGCCCTTTTGTGCTTTAAGTTTTTTGA